>BGPR01021135.1:0-26894 GCA_013235015.1 Araneus ventricosus
GTGAGTGACGCGGGACATTGTGCTTCTTACGACCACTAGGTCAGCATTAATTTCACTGATATTATGCATTGATATGACTTCAAAAATTGTAATAATTTTAATTTAGATCAGGTTACTCAAACATTAAATAATTTCATTATATAGTACTTGTTGCTAATTTTTGAAGTGGTGGTTAAGTTCTTAATGTATAAGATTCAACCTAATGAGAAAATTCCATCGACGAGGAACTATTTGTTAATTGGAGTACTTGATTTCAACTATTCTCTATCTCCGAAACATTTTGGTTATTTAGAGTGTTTTTTGCCTAAGATTCAATTCTAATTGCTTAAGTAATTAAATTCGAAAAGATTTATTTTCTTTTAATTTAAATTTAAAATAATAACAGGGGAGGAAAAATTTTCAACTTAGAAAGTATTTCATCACTTTTTATCAAAGAAAAATGTTTCAAATTTTGAAATATCAACTGTATGGCGAGACATTCACGTGCGCACTACTTCTTGCTGATTTGGCCTCTCCGCGCCAAAACCGGTCGTCAATGCGAGAACCGAAGAGAATTGGAGCAGTGTGCTCGGGAGTTTGAAAATTCAACTTGTTCGGATATCGAAGCACTCCATTTGGACTGCTGGGCAAAACATACTGAAATGCGACCGGTGTAGATACGTGTATCTGGGAGGAAGGGTCTTTTGACCACTTTTACTTAGCGGATAGGTTTGTGTTTTGAACAATGAAGTTTAGCCATTAGCTCCAAATTGTGTTATATAATGGACAACATTCGAGATAGTCTATTCAAGTTCATATTTTAGAGATGCGCATCAATATAAATGTTCAGTTGAGAATTAGAAAAATAGAAGCTATTCAACATTATTCTTTCGTCGTTCAGCGAAAATTGATTGAAAAAGTACCATTTTATTCGAAATAAGGCACATTAAAATTTTTTATATGATGTTAAAATTTTCGTAAGGGGTCATTTCTAAATTTCAAATTGCACTAACTTCCATATTTTCAAAGGCAATCGCCTTTTTCGATGTCCTTAATAAATTCCGTTCTTACCGTTTAAGAATTCTATGAATTAATATTTTAAAATGTTACTGGCCTGTATTATGAAATGTTTCTTCATTGAAATGATTTTAACCAAAACTTAAAGGGCATTTTGTGAAAAAAAATGTATGTGGCATTCCGAATTGGTATATAAGTCTTGAATAGAGTAAATTTAACTTTTATATTCTTCCAGTGGAAATTTATTGTTAATTAGAAGAATCGATACTCAATTCCAATAATTGTTTAAATTAGAAGAAAAGTATCGAAATCAAAGTGAAGAATTACTTTGGAAAAATTATGGAAAAGAATATGGCCAACAACCATGCTACATTCTGAGATTCTATAATTTTAAGCATTTATGTGAAAATTGCGTAACACTTATTCACTTTAAAAATTAGCAATTTATAAAATGTAGATTAACATATGTAAACCAAAGAGGCTTGTGTGGATGAGGAAATCGGATTTTACAAGAACATCTGTAGGAGATGCAGTAGAAAGCCATGATATCCAAAAAACATCTGTAATAAAAACACACAAAAAGCATTTCAGTTTTCGCAAAGCAATATGTATGCGGAGCAACGACAACTGAATGTATGAATACCTGAAGTACGGAGCAATAAATCTCTTACTGGCATCGGAGTCAGTTTTACGGTGTTCCGCTTATTCAAGGAGAAACTTGCATCAGCACATCAGATTTATCCAATTTAAATATAGCTTTCAAATTTACATATGGAAGGCTGTCAATAAGAATATATCTTTTGCAGGACAGTTGCAAATATGTGTTATTTTAAGTTATATGAGGGACAGTTCCTCGTACGGTTAGTTTTGGTCAAATGAAAAAAAATAACACTAAACTCAATGGTTTTTACTTACTTCACAAAGGAATCCAAAACTAAAGATTGAAATAAATGAAAAAAGATATTCGCGCCACGATGCCATAGAGCATTCTTAAGTTGAGGAAGAAGGATAGACAAATGGTAATACATTAAAACCTCTCTAAGCGACACCACCCCTGTCTACGATAATCCTAGCGTTAAAATAACCACTCTGTACGTCTGGATTGATCGCCCATTCAACTTCAATGTCTTACATTCCTTTCATCTCTCCTTTACGTATGGGCCTTTTATTAAGCGAAAAAGGAGGAAAGAGAGAACAAAACATCCATACACTCAAAAACAACTGCGGAAGTCATATCGAAATTAATCATTAATTTCCAATGTGAAGAAAAAATTGAACGTCGGTATCTAGAGGGGTGGGACACTGAAGAGTTTTCATTTATGCCTTTCAGGAATTAATTTAAGCTTTGAGGAAGAAGCTTCTGGTATGGATTGCGGACATCAGCAAATGAAATTTCCAGCTCAGCAGACTTTCCGAAAAATAGATATTATTGCCTAGTACGGTAGGTCGAAAAAGTCGAATTTTCAAGTATCAAATTTTAAGAGGGCTCAAAAGTTGTTATAAACTTGCTAATAAACGAAAAAATATTGAAAAAAATTAGAAGTTTTTACTTCAGTTCCCGCAAATGGAGAAGTGTTTGAAAAAAATTACAAGAAACATTAAAATTTATCCTTACGCTAAAATTATGCTAGCTACGGTTTTCTTTTTCTAATAGCGTCTAAGTATTTCGTTTTATTTCCCTGATGACGGAAAAATTATGTCTGAAAACCTTACGCAACATTTTGAGTTCGTGCAAAAGGCTTGAATATTTATAATTTAGGAGAAAAATTGAGGTTTTTATCGTTTTACAAATATGTGCATTATTTCACTAAATCAAATAACTGAGATAGCAACTGCGTGTTATTTATGTCTACAATCCTTAACCGCATTTAAGCTTGCATATCAAACAAACATGTCTCTGAATGTCTTTTACACTCTTTCCGCGTTTCACCAAATGATAATTTATATAATATAACATAACCGGTATAACCAGTTAAAACCGAATACACAAATTTTGAGACATATTAGAATTTCATACTCGAAAATTTGACTTTTTAACCCACCGTATTAACCATTCCTCAACAACCAATGATGAAACAACTAGAGATTTATTTATTCAACTAGTAAAAAGAAAAAATGAAAAAAATTGAGAAATTGACTACTGGTAATGTGAAAGATCCTAGCAAATACAGATTGTATCTTTGTTCCGAAGAAGAAACAAATAAGTTGCCTTTTTTTCTTTACATGGTTCTTAAAATTCATTTTATTAGGAATGACGAATTAGGGCGTGTTTAAATGCGTATTTACACTTTTAAATACAAAACCCTCTTAGATTGACCTCACCTTTGATAGAACAATATATACCTGGGAACGAAGGGTAACCGTTGGAAAGATGTTACACAGTAACTAGATGTTCACTTAAATGATTATGTCGTGTTCGTACGTTTTTTGGACTTAAACCAGAAGAGTTGCTTTGAATACGGGCATATTATCAGAACCTTGTGTCTGGTACAGCAATTGCAACGACCCGCATTCAAAGGTAAAAATATTTCTGGTACAACAGTTGTACCACACGTAAAGAAAAGGTTAAGATATAAATTAAAGGAATTAAGAAGTTCGTTCAGATTTGCAATTCCGATAAAAGTCTATCTGATTTTTCTTAACTAAATCTTTTATGGGAACAATTTAAATAACATCACTTTCTTTTCTTAAAGACATCCTACGATTATCATGCGCAATTGATATAAAAATAATTCACCTCAAATGATTTCTTATCACAGACAATTAATTCATTTACCTAGTGTAAAACTAGAAAAGGCCTTTGATGAAAATAAAATACTGTTGACAATGAAAAGAATCTGAAATTTACAGAACGACAGTTCCACACTAAGGTAATGATTTATTCTTAAGATACTTAAAGCTATCCTGGCTACAAATAATTTTTTAATTTATCTGCTTTTCATTCAGTTTGATTACAGTTCGCTATTGATTTTAAATACTTTCCTTACTTCGATCATGCACAATAGCAGTCAACTTCCCTAAGCAAGACATTAAAAAACGCATCACAAGCCAATTCCACAAAATCATCTGAAAATGCTACAAAACCCCATCGCAATATTAAATTGTGAATAAGAAAAATTAATTAATTATTAAAAGCAAAATTTCTAAATTGTGGACAGGTGTTTTGTTCAACTGAGTGTTTGAATTCTTTGTTTATCTACCTCCGGATCCTCATGTTATTAAGTGTTATTTTTCGCTTAAGAATTCATTCCAACTAGTTAAATAATTAATTTCGAATGGGAATATTTTCGTTTAATTTTAATTTACAATAATGAGAAGTGAGGAAAATTTTCCATCATGGAAAGTATAACATCATTTGCTATAAAAGAAAGAGGTATAGATTTCTGAAATATTAACTTTTTGGCCGGAATTCACGAGAGCTCCACTCCACTGAAATTCCATTAGTCTTCTCCCAAACCTGCCCTGAACGGGAGAAACCGATGGAAATTTTGAAGTGTGCTTGAGTGTTCGGATATTGAACTTGTTTGGATATTCAAGCGCTTCTGTGGCCGGTATATTTTAATCTTTAAAATGTTTTAGTTTTTTCATTCTGTTGGAGTTCGATTGCTTTTTCCCCCGGGACTTGATGAGAAGTACTAATTATTTTAATCTCAAATTTTATATTAACTCTGTGGTTAAGTTCCATCCTCATTCTGAATGCAGTCTCTAAATTTTTTGACTTAATATCCGGGAGATTTCTGGAAGTGCTCTCCCTGCCCACTTGGGCTGAGTAATTTATGTTCCTCTGCTGCTGTCGGGGTCGTCTTTCGCTGCCTTACCTAAAAGTACAAACCTTACACCCTTGCGTGTTGGCCGGACTGGCATATTTACTTTATTCTACACTTACTTTAGTCTATCCAGAAACAAAAGACACATGAAATTTTTTAAATAACTAAACGAAAATTTAATTCAAAACAAGGTAAATATTTAGATTGACATAGCCTATAATAAAAATTATTGTATGCAATTGAATTAATTTACAATAAATAAAGAACTGAAATATAGTTTTTAAATTATAGGAGAATGTCGGGTAAGATGTCGAATTAGATTTTTCTAAAAAATCACGCTACGTGACATCCCCTGCCCTGTATCATCAGAGATCTCAAACGATACCCATTCCAGGCAAAAGATTCCATCCCGTCATTTTTGTGATTCACAGTACTCGATAATATGCTTCTGAGTTGTTCCAATGTAACTTTAGGTTGGGGAAGTTAGTAAGTGATAGCCTACACGGAGTAGATAGTTTAGATTTATACATGTGATATGGGTAAAGTACTAATCAAATCGTATTTTATTATGTAATTGTACACTTGTTCTATACCCTTCCCAGAGGCTTAAGCTTGGATGTGATAAACGATAGCAGCACCCTCATTTGTGTAAATTTGAATTCCACATTTCCAACGAAAAATAATATAAATAACGCCATGTTAAATATTTGGTATGGATAAATGGAAATTTTATTGTTCCATAATGTAAATCCTGGATATCTTATTTTGATTTGTTTTATTATATTGAGGAATTATGAGACGTGCGTTGGGAATAAATCGATGATATCTGCAAATAATCTATTATTCACCATTCCACGAGATGAGAACGGTATGTTTAAAATATTTTTCAATCCTTTTATCAAACTCAGTTTAAATAAATTTCTCATTTCTAATATTACAAAATTTTATATTCGCCTTTGTAAATGCAATAATGAAATTTCGTTTTATTTTTGTGCTATTGCAGTAGTTTTTTGAAATTTTTGTCATACGAAATAACCTGAAAAAATATGGACCATTCCTTCAAAATTTTTGATTTCCCGAATTTTGATAGATTTATTGAATCAGTAATAAAAATAATTTTAGAAGATATTAATTTATCTTTCGCTATTGCTGTCGAATAACATAACTTATTTTTATTATTGTTACTTATTTTGAACTCTTATAATAATTTAAGGTGACCATTTTTTAAAAATTTTATATCCGGATATACTTATAGGGAATAAAATTGAGAGCGCGTCAACCATATTTTCAAAGTTAACAAAACAAGAAAAGCAACCGCGCATTCCGTTTGATATATGCAATGACGGAAACTATATAAACCGGAAATGAAGATGGGATATAGGATGGAAAGATAAAAACATTTTTTCTTTCTTCAACTTGTAATAGCGCGCACTCTTTTCTTACTTTACATAGCTTGCAACTTGCAATGGCAAGTGTACAATCATCGCATATTCAAGTAATGCGAATTTTCATATCTATCATCCAATACACAGCCGTAAATTCATCTCGAATTTTTTCTTGACCTGTGCAATAGAATTCGCTTTCTAGTTGGCAGCTTTAATTCATAATAAAAAACCATTGGAAAGAAGATTACTCTCATGTCGAGTATTGATCGATTCAGAGAGGTAAACGAATCTCTGATGCCTCCTATGTGGTGTAAGGTTAAGTGAGGAGATTGAATTATATTTCTCACTGAGAGAAATTGTCTATGGAAAGAAAGAAATCCTTGCAATGGACTTCGAATTCTTATTTGTGGCTATTATTTGAGAAGAACTAGGTAAGCAGTTAAATTTCCGCCGACTCTATCGATTCGAACTCGAAATAAACTTTTGGCTTAATTTGCGCCAGTAAAAAAATAATAATTTCTTGTTTCAAATTTAAGCTGCTTTTTTCGTCGAACGGTCTGTAAAATAATATTCTACAGAGCAAATTACATTATTTTGAAAAACGTATTCATGGACTATAATCTAGAAACAAGTGCTTCATACATTATACTGGATTTATGTGCAAAATTCAAGTCAAATTGGGATATCACCTTCACATAGTTAAGAATAAATATTTGAAAATATCTAAATGAAGTGTTACCACTTTTAATATTGCAGAAAATTATATATAAAATTTTAATTCTTTTTTTACTACAACTTCATTGGAAATTAATTTTCTGATTTCTTTAATATAAAGCCCGGACTTTTATGTCTGGGCTGGTAAATAAAAAGTAGCATTATTGTCATTTAGTACGGATGTAATGTGAATGTTAAAATATGTGAAGCTAAAAGTTCTACGATTGTATTATTAGTAGTGTCGGATACAGCAGAAGAATCAGAACAATTGTGAAAGAGATGAAAAACAAACTACTATTATCTCTCTCTCCACGGCCCCCTTATAGCCCAGAGAAGCAAGCAAGTTTCAGCAGTTGAACCGCGCAATACTACAAGATCAATACTTGAAATTAAGCCATCTTCAGGGCTATGGGCTTCATTAAACAATCTGTTCACTTTTCACAATATCTGAATGCTTGAAAAAAAATTAATATTCTTAAAACCAATTAAGTTAAGTATTATTCTTTAAATGTTGATGCAACTCAAGTGGAGGATATGTAGAAAATTCATATTTCCATGTGATGAACGGTAGCAGCGCTCTTACGTGTGGAAATTGAAAATGACTACTTCGAGTCTCTCCTCCATTTTAAACGAAAGTCATTGTTGTATATTTGATGGTACGTTGTATATTTGATATGGGTACATGGAAATTTTATTGTTGCAGATCTTGTATTCCGGATATCTTATTTTGATTCCATTTATTATATTAGCGAGCTATAACAATTACGATGAGAATAAATCGCTTATATCTGCAAATAACCTATTATTCACCTTTCGTTGAGATGAGAACGGTATGTTTAAAATATTTTTGAAATTTGATTTAAATGAATTACAAATTCGTAATATTTTCAAATTTAACTTCGCTTTCGTATATTAAATATTCAAATTTAATTTTATTTTTGTGCTATTTCCGTAATATTTTAAAATGCTTATCATATAGAATAATCTGAGAAAATATGCATTATTCCTTTAAAATGTTTGCTTTCCCGAATTTTGATAGATTGTTCCCCTAGTAATATGATTTGGTGATAAAAATAATTTTCGAAGATATTAATTTTTCTTTCACTACTACTGTCGAAAAACATAACTTATATTAATTATTTTTACTTATTTTGAACTGTTATAATAATTAAGGTGGAATTCCGGATACACTTATAGGGGAAAAAATTGGGAGCGCGTTCACCATATTTTCAAAATTAGTAAAAAATATATAATTAAAAGTAAATAAATCGGAAATGAGGATGAGATATTGATGAAACAACTGTAATCCTAAGAAACAAGCTTAATAGTATAATAATTTTTACCCTTTTTCTAAATTTTTTCTCATATTTATCTGAAGAATGAATTGATTTCAGCAACAATTAATTATTTTTGTGTTTTGATAAAATTCCATGCAAGTAAGGTCAAAATTATATTTTGTAATTAGCATGCACTTTAAGGTTTCGACATGTAATTTTGTTTTATAATCGTTCGTCATTCAACTAAAAACACTTTCGTTATCTCTTTTGTTCCTAGGAAACACAGACAGTATTATACAAATTTACCGAAACCCTTATTTCAAAAATCATTTTCATTGAAGGCTGCAAATATTTCATTTTATATGTTAGACAGTGGTACTGATTTTTGTCTCCAATGGTCAATCATTTCTTTTGTAGTGTAGCACAGAACAGAGGATGTTTCATCAAACATTTCGTCTTCAATCAAATTGATTTCAGCATAATTCTAAAAACTTTAATCTCCCCAAACTTGAATGTTGTCATGGGTTGGTGGAGTATTTAATAAAATCAAGTTAAATTTTCCTCTATAATGAAAATATCCTTCCCATTCCTCTTGATAGTGAAGACATGTCCCTTAAAATGCCACAACTTTTCTGTTTGAAATTAGAAGGTTTAATCATACTTTCTTCCTCTCCTGCGCTTAAATTATGTTGCGCTCGTAAAAGCATGAAGAAATCTGCTTTTTTCTCACTAGTATTTGTTTTCAGTTCGCAGTAGAAGATGTTCTTTCGTGAGATCTCCTATTCTCCTACTCTCAAAATAACGTTGTGGAGTATCGATGACATGACCAGCTCTTTGCCTCTCCCCACTTACAACCACATAAAATAAAACATAATTTCAGGTGGTATTTTTGTATGCAATATTTAAATTAGAGTCTATATTATGCATTTTTAATTTAACTGCAAAAATTATATATGCGTCGTGTAGCTGCAAACGTGTCCATCTTCAAATAAGTAAAGTGGATTTTCTGTCACATCTAGTCAAAATAAGATTTGAAACAGAAACTGCATGACATTCGAAGCGTTTCGGCTATGCATTTTTTTCAATTCATGATGGCGAGATATTAAGAAGGTGAAATGGACATATAATCCTTAAAAAAACGTATTTTTGAAGAGTGGAGATAGCTACTTTTGTAGCATATGTTTGTAATAATTTCGACATTTTAATATTCTAATAAAGTAAATCTTCTTTAAGGCTACCTAAAGTTTAATTAAAAACGCTTTTTAACTTACCTAATTTTTTATCTTTAAATTCTATCATTAGAATAAATACAATTTTAACTTGAAGAAGTTGGGAATCAACCGGCTGTAGCGATGTTGTAACATTCTTTTTTCACTACGTAATCCCTTATTGTCAACACGCATGCCTTTGCTTCTCAGTTTTCATTCAATACCAAGGAGTGGATTTTACTTTTGAAGATCCTATATCGTTTCAAATTCAAATAAAATGTTTTAGATTATCTACGACTGCTCTTTGAAGCTCCTTTGAAGATGTTTGCTGTACACCTCACATGAAGGAAAAACTTTTTATAGATTCAATATTTGTGTTGTTTGTAAAATGTTTGTAATGTGTTAGAATGAAAATAGTGTTGAAAATTATAAATCCCACTTACAGCTTGTCAGTCGGATCTGTACACGGTCGAATGTCGAGGAGACCCTTTAATTTAAATTGAAATGCGTTATAGAACGTTGTATGTCTCCAGTTGCTATATTTGACATTGGGTTTCTGCTTGGTAGACTAAGGCAAAATTAATCTTCTGTGTCTGTAGTGTACGCCGCAATTATTGTAATGCATAATTGAAAAACAAACATAATGTCCAATTCTTAACTCTGTTGAATTCTTTAAAAGAGTTAATGAACGTGAGACTGCAGTCCCATGGCAAACGTAACTGTGCTTGCTTTCGCATTATTTTTCTTCTTGCCAAAAGCGCAATGAATTACAAAATTAAACTTTAGCTGCACCTTTTAATGTGTGACAACGTGAGCGAGAATTGATGCATTTACAGGCCTTTAGTGAAGCTGAAACGCGCTGCGTTTTTACGAGAAAAAATTGTAAAAATCTCCTTAAAGCAGCGCGATTTTGGCTCCCCGTGTATATCGTTCCGAGATTGCTTGTGTAAAGAATACACCACTATTTCTTCCTTACATAATTGGTACATATTAAATGCTGCAGAATAATTGTTAAAATCGAAATTGAGCAACTCTGTTAATTAAACAGTGATGACGCTAAAATTTTAAATAATAAGAAATATTATAAAGTTTAAAAAATAAACATTTTTATCATTCTTATGAAGTTATTTTCATACTGCTATTCTCATGTCTATTCTACGAAAGTTTGACTTCATACAGAAGATATAAAATTTGAGAAATAAATTTATTCATTACTTCTATCATTAATCAAATGTGAAGGAACATAGTATATCATTTGCAACCACTACTCGTCTGAAAAACATTGAACTATTTTTTCTTCCTCATTTGCACCGCCTGAAATAAGACAAAATATTTTTGTTTTATTTCTCCAAAATCGACATTACACGTTTGTGAAGATTATCTTCCTTTTAACCCTCTGAGCGTTTCACACGTATTTCTACGTCGACCTTGGACTACCTCATAAGCGGGAAACACGCATTTCAACGTGTGGTCAGAGACACGCCGAAAGCGGTCACGTGTGTACGTGTATGTACACGTATTTACGTGTCTTGTGAACTGTCTCTAAAGTGCTATAAATGTATTTTGCCGAATTTCATCCCCCTTCCTTGGTTTGACATTTTGATTGATTAGCTGGGTAGGGTAGCGGTCGACACAGTGAGTGCTGATAAGAATGTACTTACTGCAAATTAGAGATACCACAGGATCCAAGACCCCACGCCCCCTTTGGCTTGGGGCATTTTAACGCTATCTGCATTGAGGCCTTCTTTCAGAAAGAAGGTCAGTTTTGGATTTTTTTTTCTAGTTGTGTGTGTCCGAATTTGGATTCTGTATAAGTAATATTTGAAAAAATTCATCATTAAGAATAGTATCTTTGTGATTTTATCAGAATCAATGAAACAAAACTACTTGCTGAAGAATTAAAGTGGAAACTACCATTTTCAGTACGTGTTTGTTTCAATATCACATTTCAATTAATTGAAATTACAAAAGCCGCAGCTTTTGAAGGTAACTAAATACCAGATTTTGAAATATGTCAATATCACCCTCGAACACTTGTTTCTTTTCTCCATTCTCAATAATTTACGTTTGATAAAGTCGTTTTCTTAAGTTCATGATAGAAATATATTGATTATCATTATTTTACTATTTATTTTTTTTTTGGCGATAAAATAGACTGGTTTCATGAAAGCAGCTGTCTATGCATACAAAAAATGCTTCTAGGCAAGTTTTAACAGAAAGTGAGTTATTAAAAAAAATCATTTAATAAAAAAATTTGGGTATTTTAATGTATCGTGAATATTTCTTTATTGCATAAAGCCGATGAGCATAAACCAAAGTCGTATGGGAGTTATAGGAGAACCGGGTTTTATTAAAATGTTTGTGTTCGTTAGTGAATTGTGCCTCAAAAGAGTTTTTGATAGGTCGATATAGGAAGGAGCGAATCTTTATTAAAAACTGAAGATTTTGCTGTAAAAAGTTGTACTATTAATATGCAAAGTTTTGCCCTCGTTTGTTTTAGTAGTGTTTAGGCACCGAAACTCAGGTTTACGCAACGATATTTTCGTTATGTATAAACAATAATTCTTTTCCTTGTTATTTGCACATTGTATAGAAAACAAATATTTCGGTTGTTTTTTTAAAAATAGAAATGGAGTTTAACATTAATGAAATGCCTCATTTTTAAGACAATACATATATATTATTGTTGTAGAATTATTAAAATAGTTTTAAGAAAGCATTCAGGATAAAAAAAATGTCAATATGTGTCAACATACAGTTTGTTTTTTTGCCAGTGTACCGTAATATGTAATCTCAGTTGGTCATCCTTGCAATAATAATTGAAAGTAATAAATTTTAAATATTATATGCCTATTGGCTGAATTTAAGCTATGATGTACTTGCTGAAACATGGTATTCAGTTCTTTCAATATTACATTGGCTCACGCGTTCATTAAAAGAGTCTAAAAAATAAAGAGTTTAAAAATAATTCTGGTGTACAACCCTCATCTTTAAGCACACAGGCACTACCAAATGACATCTTTCGAATTGCTTCAAGATATTCCACCTTTTATATGTTGCAATATATATTCATATTTCAAAGATGCGAAATAGTGGGCAGCCTTTTGCAATACGCACAGTATGTCGATTGTTACTAAAAAAACGCTCATACCCTGCACATCACCGGTTCTTCTTCCGGTGTTTTACCTATCGTTTTCACCATTTGTTCTTTTTCGTGTTTTGCATATCATATCATAGTATATTGGCAACAAATGGTCATGCGGGGAAAATTTAAAGATTTTTAGAAAGCTTCCTGAGGTCTTCTCCCAAATATTGCGCTGAGTCATTAGTATTCCTCAATATTGATTATTTATCATTAACATTTGAAAGCTATTTTGTTATCAGTAGGTCAGTTATTCTCCTTTTGTTCATCAACAGATTTGGTCACTGTATTCCATCTTCATCAAAATGAAAAGTTATTGTCTATTCTTTACGCAGTTTAGTGTTACAGCAAATATTCTCGAGAAATTCTAAAATGAAATTAGCAAAACCGATATTTTAAGCATAGTGTACCTTTGAATATAGTTTCTTACATCATGAATACAGCCTTAGGCCTATAGTTATAATACATTATTATATATTTTATTAAAAGATTTCTGAATTTACCCTCATATCAGAGGGTTGTTTATTAATAAAGAAGATATTCATTTTTTGAGTTGAAGTCGTGTTGATAGTTAAACATCATATAAATTAATAAATATAGTTTTAGAAAGAAGCATTGGTTTGTCTAAGTTTAGTTTGTTTAAAATTTGATTTCAGAGTTTAGTTAGATGATGGTCTCTGAATTTAGTTTTTACACTGTATCACACAACTTTTTTTCTTTAAATAAAAGCAAATTATTTTTGTAATATTTTATTTATAAGTGTGTACTGATAAAAGCTAACAATTATTATTTGATCAGCTGCAAGAATAAATTTTAAAGAGAAAAGAAAGCACACGATCGAAAGATGTCTCCTTTTCATAACTATATACAAGTACAACAGAATCAAGTAAATTTCTTTCAAGCTCCATATTTGCTGTTTATACAATTAGTAACTTATCAGTACACATATAAATGTAAAATATTACAAAAATAATTTGCTTTATTTAAAGGAAAAAAAAGTTGTGTGATACAATGTAAAAAAAGCTAAATTCCAGGACTATGTTAAAATAATCATCTAACACAAAATACAAGAATCAAATTTAAGAGTAAGAATAAACTTTTTGAAGACAGATTATTAGTAAATTTCTTTTCTAAAGATATATTTGTTGTTTATATGATTGACAACTTTATCAGCTACATTTCAAATAAAAAGAATGACAATAACTTTGTTAATTAGAAACAGCCCTCTGATGCAATGAGTACAGTTAAATTCTGAAATTTTTAAAATAATAAAATATATAATAATGTGTATTGTAATATGAATTTCGAGAGCATGAAAATTTCTATGATAAGAAATATATTCAGTTGGTACAATTATATGCCCAGCAAAAGTATCCGGACAATTTGCAGATTTTCACATTTTTTTAGAATTTCTCCGAATGGTTTAACAGATTGCCTTTAAACTGCAAGGGTGTAAGAATAGACAATAACTCATATTTTACATTGAAGATCTGGTCCTGAGGGCAATTAGGGACTATCTAGCAAACTGATATACAAAAAAGGTGCTTGGCCTAACTTAATTTTACAGAACACTGATAACAAAATGAAACTTTCTAGAAATGTTAATGTTTAATGTGCTATATATTTACAGGAATTTTCGCAACTCAGCACAAATATTTGGGAAGATATAAAGGTCTCTAAAAAAATCCAAATCTTCCTAATCTGTTGTTTGTTTATATGCAGAGCTTCTGTTTATATTATACAAAAACTTACAGAAAAGATGACAATGTGTTAGATATTATCTGCAAAACTTTAGAGAATTGTTGAATATTACATGAATTATGAGCATTTTAGTAATACCAATTATACTGTGCATGTGCAAAACAGCAATTTTCTTTCACATCTTGAAGCCAGATATATACTGTAAGTCCTATATAAAAATTCAGTTCAATATCATTAGTATCTAGAAAGATATCAGTATTGCTAACGAAAGGGGAATTTTACCTCCTGTCAAGATAAGCTAAAAGATGAGGGGTTGTACACAAAATCTGGATATTTTTTAAACTCTTTTATTTTTTTTAATTTCTTTAAATAGTTATATTGAATTGTATAGTGGGTGAGAATTGCTGAATACCCATGAAGACATCAATTAAGTATATCATAACTTAAATTTCAGCTAATTAGGCACTATAAATAACAAAAAATTTTATTACTTAATTATATTATTTACAGGATTATTAACAAGCTATATATTACAATTCTTACGGCCAAAGATATTTTTAAAAATATTTATTTTATGCATGAAACGATTTTTTATCTAATTAATTTCTTTTCTTTCTTAAAATATTTAATAATTCTACATATATATATATATGTATCTCTTAAAAATGAAGTATTTCCATTAATATTGTTCCTCCCCAAACTCCATTTCCCATTATTTTTTTAAAAAAAAAATGTCAAAATAATCGTTTTTCCTACAAGTACTTAAATGTAGAAAGAATTAATCTTGACATACAATTATATGCCCAAAAGTATCCGGACACGGTAAACCTGGAGTTTACGTGCCTAAACCTTCTACTTAAAAAATAAACAGGAATAAAACTGCACTTAATCAAATAAACTGCAACAGTTTTGATATTGGTCAAATAAAAATCTTCAGTTTTAGTAAAAAAGTTCATTCTTCCCTTCTGGTCAACCTATAAAATGCTTGAAGCAATCTAATTATGAACACAGTATTTTAATAAACAGTTTTCTCCTACCTATACTTCCATATTGACTTGATTTTATACTCATCAGCAATACAATAAAAATATTCGTGAATACATTAAAAATACTTCAATTTTATTAAATGGCTTTTTAATATACTTCATTAAAAAAACTTACCTAGAAGCTATTTTCTTTTAGCGTATAGACAAGCTAAGCTTTCCTTCTTGGCAAGTCTATTTTGTCCTTAAAAAAAAAAGATCAATACAATTAAATAATGACTAACTCAATATAACTATACTATAAGATTCAGAAAATATTTTATCAAAACATAAATTCGTAGAAATGGGAAAAAAATTGGAGTGTTCAGGTGATGTTGACACTATTTCAAAAATCCTGAAACTAGGGTATGCTGTAAAATGTAACATAATTTCAAAAAATTGTTAATGTGATGTGCAAAACAAAACACATTTATAATATAAAATGATTGATTTCCACTAATTTATTTCAACAAATAGTTTTGATCATCTACTGATCCTGATAAAATCTAAAATTACCGTAATTTATCTAATGATAGATTTTTCTAAATAAAAATTCTGAGTATTGCGACAGTTAATCCAAAAAATATTGAAATTCTGATCGATAATGTAAAAAAATCTGAAATTCTGGATTAAAAAAATAGGAAAAAAAACATTTCTAAAAAATGCCTATTCCCGAGACAGATTTTAGCTCAATTTACATGGATATAAGATTTTGATGTAAAGTTTGCATAGCAAATTTATCTGCTGCTTTAAATATGATCTAGTTCTGAATCATCATATTCATTGAAACACGATAGTTGGCAGTCACTTTGAATCAAATTTTAGAATTGATCTGAAAATCACAATCTTGATGTAAAGATCACATGCCAAATTGTATCTCTCATATTCTTTGCTACTTGAATTGTTATATTCATGCATAAGTGAACAGACAGGTAATCTACTTGAATAACCATTTTAAAAATCTGATACAGGTCTGTAATTTTTAAAAGGTGATGACATTACATCAAACTTATTCACTGGCGTTGGTTAAGTTACCATATCATAATGAAAATGGAGAGTTTTCCCACTGATGTGTATGGACTGTCCTCACAGACCTACAATTTTAAAGTTATATTACAGTTTCATATAATAAATTTGATCCATCTAGGCATGTTCCATTTGCGTTATTGTGACTTACAGACATCTCAAATATGTGTGTTTTACACATAATACCAGAGAACCTAGATAATCCGAACTAAAATATAATTCAAATGGTTTGAATTACAAAAAATCCAGATTACCCAAATACCACAAAAATTTGAAAAAGAAAAGATGTGTGCTAAAAAAATGTAAGGTTATAAGTAGGTCAGGTGGGGGGTAAAATAATATTTTACAAATAACTCAATGTAATAAAAAACTGAAATTGATTTTTTAAAACTAATATTTTGTAATATTATTTATCAATATGTTGGCAACATTTTTCATTTTCAAAAAGTTTCAAGGAATATGCCAACAGAAGAATTGTTTACAAGCTGTGGATGGTATGCGAAAACACATGGTTTACTAACTTGAAAATCCCTATATTTTGACAATAACAGTAAATTTGAAGTATTTTTTCTTAAAGAACCTTTGAAAAACATCTCTTGCCAATCAAGTATGAAAAATACAATATTTTCTTTATTTCTAATCTGTTTTAGATGGGGTGAAATGGGTCATAGTTAGCTTAACTGGTTTTTTTTTTTTTTTTTTGGTATAGGCCCACTGGTAAATTTTGTTAAATTTAAACTATAAATTTAATTTTTTAATTGTTAAGATATAAACAGTGTTAAATTATTAATAGCTAATTTAACAACCTCATCACCTATACAATCAAGTTCCACTAAAGCCGCTATTATTAATTTAAAAAAAAAGAAAAAGAGTCCACACAGAGCTGGAGAAGAATGACAGAACCTGATGTAATTGAAGATCTTCGGTGGAGAAGAATTGGAAGGACTGAAAAGAAAATGGTGAACTTGAATCGCCACAGTTAAAACATGAAAAGGAAAAATCTTACCCACAACAAATTGATTTGATTGCAGATAATAAGAATACAAGTGAACCTTTTCCCTGAAATGGGTAGTTATTGAATATAAAGGAAAAGTCTATGAAAAGATTTGTTGGTCAAATCAATACACATTGATGGTGCTGATATACATATGAAGTATATGTAAACAACCAAGAATAGGGATTTTCATGTTTTTCCTGAAAAAGAGGACACTTTCTTTGATAGAGTAGAAAGACTGATGTTATAAAAGTGTTTTAGAAGAGCCGTGAACAAGGCTTACTTTAAAATGTGAATATTGAATTGTTTAGCAAAAGTATATGTAACAGACCACCTTTTGATTTTAATGTATTTTAATTAATATATTCTTTTTAAGTATCATTTTGCATTATGACTATTTTACCTTCAAGATGAGGTAAATGAGTCAGAGCTATTCAAGCAGCTTAATTAATTCTATAATTATAAAATAATTGCTAAAATTACATAAAATGTCCTGAAGGAATGTAAATGTCAAGATGCACTATAAAAAAAAATATGGAAAATTTTACGATTTTATTGCTACAAAACTTTGAATGAAAATAGCTAAAAAAGTGACCCATTTTACTCCCCCCACCTGACCCTACTGCTATTCCTTGAATTCTTTTTATTCAAAAAAGTAATAGCATATGCTCTCCTTTCATTAGAATAATGGATGTGCTCCTGTATGAAGTGACCTTATCTATAAGGCAAATTGCATTTAGTTTCTTGAATGTTTACAAAATTATGCATGCTGAAAGAGTACTTTTGTTTTTAGTATATATTTAAATATTCTTTCAATTACATATAATTTTAAAAATAAAATTGAAGTTAGGATTAACCAGAATCTTCGGATTACAGGGTTCTACTGTACTTAGATAATCAAAGATGTGGAGGATTTATCAAAATCTTGAGATTGAATTTTTTTTATGGTTACAATAATTTTCCTTCATATAAAAAAGCGAAGTTAAGAAGACGACATTTTTAATTTAAATAAGGTAATATAATACATTAAACAAAAAAACTGCATCGCTTCTCTCAATAAATTTACAATGGATGGTAAATGATTGATTGCTATGAATCAACTATTTACTATCTATCTCCCATTCCACTTTTGACATAATTTAATGTACAAAAAGTAAATGAAAAACAATTGCATCTATTGTATTACAAAAAACTACATTTTGCTGTTTTTGCAAATAGTCTTAAAAAAAATTTATTTCTACTGCAAGAGAGAGAGGCTTTATTCTAAAGAAACATCCTTGATAATAAATAACAAAAAATAGCAATCCATTAAACCTAAAATAAGATGTGGAATGGCTTATTCTTCATATGATTAATATTTTGATGACACATTCAACATTCCTTACCCTTAGAAGGACTGGCTACAGAGTAAACCAACGAAGTTATTTCTTATGGCTGTGAATTCTTAATTGTTATATAGGAACATCCTCTAGTACAATGTGTCTAGCTAACCCATTCAGTCTGCCTTCCAATCTAAGCATTTTTGTGTTTATCACATTGGCTAACTCAGTAATGTTTCAGAAAACTTGCAAAGGCTAACAGATTCAAAGACAATGGGTTGACACATGCAGAAAAAACTTATGTTAGCTGCTAGCTCTTTCCAATGAAAACCTGCCGTCAAAAATTTTATTACATCTGGGATGACCAATTCACGATTACAAAAAAATGTGGAGATTCCCATTCGTGGGAAATGCCTCATTTATTCAATATGATGAATAAATTTTCTTTTATCTGGTCATTCTTCTTCTCTTTATTATGGTTCCTGAACAGAACAACAGGTGAGAAAAAATGGGTAGAAATATGAAACAGGAGGGGAAAATGGCTTGCATACTCTTACATGTCAACCCTTCCAAATAATGCCATATGCTAGCCCTCCTCCTACCCAGGAGCAAGATATGATAATAGAAATATTACTGATTTTTTCCCCACCAGATTTCATAACAATCACTCTTCCAAGAAACCAAAAAAAGTTAATTACATGTCTTCCATTCCAGTTACTTTTGGTGAACCTGGAGTTTACGGTCCCGCCTTCTTCATCCCTCTTAGGATCGCCAAATCTTTGCCGCCAAGAACAAAATATGAGAGAACATTTGTTTTGGCTAAGGCCTATAGATGTTTTAACGAGTATTGGCAAGAGCGCGACAAAATGATCCATTCATCAGTGTTTGCCTATCAGGCTATATTGCCATTGACTGTTTTGTCTAACTCTTCATGCAATTGGTCTTATAACTTGAGCAAAACTTCATGAATTCTTCGATGGAATATTGGTTCAGTACCGCGGTATGTTATTCTGTGTGTTTCGCTTTCAATGAATACGGGGTTATGATTATTCCACTATGCTGAAAGTGAAGCCGCTTGATGTTTTTTTTGCTAAAATGTGCTCTGGTACACGCTTGAAATGCTACAGGCATTGAGTGCGGAAATTCTGTTTTCTGAATTTTTTAAAAACATGATTCCTAACATTCAATGAAAAAGCCGGAGCCAGTTTCCTACTATGCTGAAAGCGGCCGCTTGATGTCTTTGCTAAAAAAATTTGCCCGTATTAATAATTTTGAGATGCTGTTACTATGCGTCAATTGCTTAGGTGACGAGCGTGCAAGAGATAATAAAATCACACTGCATATCCTAAACAGGATTTGGCAAATAAAGCACATGAAATTGCACCAAGGCTAGCTGGGGCTAAGAATAAGCGCAGCAGGGTCGGCACCGTAAACTCCAGGTTTACCGGAGACAAAAAAAGAGAAAAGCCTACAAGATATATGGGAATGTAGTTTAGTACAATATTTCCAGAACTGACATTCTAAATATAAGTCTGTCAATGAAATCACCAAAAATAAAATAATTTCATCAAAAGAATATAAATAAAGCTGCTAAAACACAATTTTAGTAGATATTTTATATGCTGATTACTAAAATTCTCTGATGTCAGTAAACATTCATAGCTGATGAACAGACAAACTATTAAGTATATAATTTATAGGTTTACCATTCATAGTTTTACATTAGTCTGACAATTACTGAAAAATCTCCTCATTTTTTTATTATATAGATAATATAGCATGGCAAAAGAAGTATAAACAAGATCATAAAATTTTAGGCTAGCAACTAATTTTTTTTCAAAAAATGTACAAAAAGTTTATAAAATTTATGCTGATTTGAATAGTTATAAGATGGTGATGAAAATATATAAAGAAAATAGATGCGTTAAACTTTACATATTGAAATCAATCTAATATGTTATTATGGTTACTACATTATATGATGCAAGAGAAGACAGTATTTCAAGCACAAAAGCAGTACATTTCTGAATACTCAACACATCGAATGTAGCGGTCTTAGCTATTAAAACTGGTTTATCCGATCATCAAAAAATCTTAATGGAAAAATATAAAATGAAACAGCTTATAAATGAAAATATATTAATCAGAAAATATAATGTTTTAATGCACAGTTAACATTATACTTATGTCAAGAAATTATTATTTAAGAAAAGGCTTTTAGATTTCTTTGCATATCGTCAAAATAAAAATTTATATCAAAACAAATCACCTAAAGCTATTAATTTATTTTAGTAGCTGAGCTTAATTCAGTACTGATAAAGCTGACTGATTCCATTAGATATTTTGTGTAACAATTTTCACTGGATGATTTTTAAAGTAGCCAGGAGTCTTGAAATAAAAAAATAATAGCAAAATATAATCTTACTTATTAAGCATAAAATACCACAGTAAAATAACAATATTAATGAAGGACCAAATTAGTGTTGCCAAACTCACATACTTCAACCAGGACCGGCCATACCAGATTGTTCGGTCATTTTATTTTAGAAATAAATATAAATATTATCAAATTCTCATTAAATCAGCTAAGCAAGTAAATATATTTTCCCTAAGAATATTATATAGGGCACCATCAACTACGCCATGAGCACAACAAGACCACATGTTTCCCGGTTGTCTCTGAATGACGGTTACAGGAAAAATACACTTCCAGTTAACTTACATCTCGATCAAATATTAGCCGAATTTCCTGAATTAATAAGTTGAACTACAAAAAAATTATAACTAATTACATTATTATTGAAATTATTATATTACGGCATTATTGGAAACATCTATGAAACTATGGACGTGTTTTCTGTAGTGATTATATGGAATATATTCTATTCTAGAGTTCTCGGTTGTTGAAGACGTCACTTTCTCCCGCTGTTAACGTGCGGAACGCGACATCTCCCAACCCAACTGGGGTACCAAGAACAGACCCGTTAGAACTGCCGCAACGGACGAGATTTCTTGCTTTGTTTAACCAGGGCTCATTCTGGGCTACACCCCTGTTGTCAGTGGAGTCTGGCTGGGTTCCGTTGTTAACGTGCGGAACCCAACCCAACCGAGGGTACCAGAATAGACCCTAAGTCCTGGGGACTACGCACCTGTGGTGCAATAGAATCTGCCAGCGGAACCAAATATCCTAGCAGATAAAGTCAAGGTATTTAATCAAGCAAACAAACCAGAAAATCCCGTCCACACTGACCAACTTCCCGTGTAATGGTTCGTCAAATGGGAATATGCAAAATTCAAACGCTCTTCTTTACAGATGTTAATTAATATTAAAGTAGATATTTTTTAATGAAATCCTTAAGATAGCAATTTTAGTTTGCAGCAAAGTTGCAACAGTTCTGCTCTGCAAGCTTGGTAGCAAGTCGGATACCGGAAAGACTGCAAAGTTCATAACAAGTTTTCAGAAGCAACGAAGTCACTCATAGGTCGCAATTTACAGCAAACTTGTCAAGTAAAGTTCATTGCAACGAGTAGAAAAAAGATATTCGAACCCCCCGAAAATCTCTTGTTACAACCTGTCGCCTTAACTACTAAAACCAGAGAATCCTCACTTGGTGAAGATAGCGAGGATTATTACAATAATACAAGTTACAAGTTATTCTAATTGCTCCTCTTGATTTAACCCTCTGAGTGGTTCGGTCTTCTTTCTAAAGCGATTCGAAAAGCTTGTTGGCCGTGAACTCCTATCTGTTTTAAAAAGTGTCTTCCTCCCAAATACCAGAAGATTCTTCCTGCAAAAGCGCAGCAGATCAAGTTCTCTTCCCCCCCCCCCTCTCTAACTATGGACAATCAGCCCTTGAGGGGCGGGTAACCGCAAGAATCCGTCTATTCAGCTTGGAACCTATTCAAACTAAGTTTTACTGCTTTCGAGATACCTACCTGTCGTGACAAAATTACACCCTCATGCCTTCTGAGATGCCCCTCTGTTCTGCCCTGCGTCCATTAACACCAGATGACAAAAAAATAAACACCGTTAGACTAGACAAATGCCAGACCGTTGGGCCAAAAAAATGAAGGCTATATTACTTATTTTTTCATGTTGTGAGTTTCAAAAAATATAGAACATCATCGAAGCTGCATGAAAGTTGATATTCTTTAGATGTCTGTGACTTCAATTTATTTGATGTTTATTAATAGTTGTATTTCAGATATTGGCTGTACTTTCATATTATTAGTTGTCTTTTTTATATTCTTTGACTTCTAAATTTATTTTCAGTCTACATGTCATCATATTAGTCTACGAATGTAAAAAATTATTTCCCTAATTTTGGTATCAACAAAATGCTATTTATATAATATATATATATATATATTACTAAATCTCGTTGGCACTTATAAAACTTTTCATATTGTTTCTTGATTTAGTATCTGCAAAAGTAGAAAAATTTAGGAGCCAGATCACAAATATAAATAGCGTTTAACTGGATTAATCCGTTTCAGGCGTACATAAACACTATTATATAGATAGTCACATAATAATCTATATTCCAAAATAGCCAACAATAATCTCAATATATATGTGAAGGATTTATAAATAAACCAACCCTGAATAATGTTTTAAATAAATAATATGCCATGTACTTTGTACTGGAAACTCGTTACATATGTTTTTAAGAGAAATAATTGACAATTCTCAAACTAAAGGTTACATTTTGGAAAATCTAATGCGCCAAATATTGGAAGAAATAGCTTATTCATATACTCTTTAATTAGTACGCAAGAGATTATTTTCTATTATAATAAACGAATGAATTTACTTGAAATTTAAACCTTGATACTATTGTCCAGGTAATTAGATATCCAAAATTTTTCAAAAAAATTAAATTGTGACGTTCTAAATACATGTATGGATACGTACGGGAGGGGATATGATTTGCTTATTTTTTGCTTAATAAGCAAAGGAAGGAGTGATGAAGTAAGATATTAAACTACTTTATTTCCTGAAAACTTGTAATCTGTACAACACTTAATTTAAAAAAATTAAATTTGAAAAAAAAAGATAAATTTGGCAAAGAAATTGATTTCTTGTGTTTAAACTTGAAATTGTAAGGGAAATTAAATCCTATTTTTTTTTTTTCATTTTGCCGAGTTAGAAAGCTTTTTATTTCTCGCATACGAATATACAAAGAGAAAAATTGTAATCATCAAAAAAATTCTGAACTCGAGATTTTGACCTGAATCTCCATGTTTTAGACTCCTCCTGAGTCCGAAAAAAACACAATTTTGAATTATAAATTGTCTGTATGTCTGTGAACACGATAACTCAGAAAACTATTAGAGCTAAGTAGGATGAAATTTATATGTATTCTTTAAAGATAATTTTAGGTTTCTATCAAATTTGACAAAAACTGGGTCCACGGAAGTCTGTCTGTCCGTTGGGTCATGTGAACACTATAACTCAAAAAAACTGAATAGCTAGATGAATAAAATTTGTACACAGTTTTATCATCATGAATGTGTAGGTCCGTATAAAGTTTGGGCCAAATCCGTCAGAGTGGTTGACTGTCTGTCGGTCTGTATAATCGCGTACTTGTAAAATTACATCTCCTAAACCCTTTGGCTTAGATAAATAAAATTGGTATGACGTTTGTTAATATTAATTATAGGTCTGTACCTAAATTTCGTTTTGAATCGGTAACGAAAAAGGCGTTCAAATTGCATATAATTAATTTTTTCTAATCCGATTCTCCATACGCATGCGTACTGGTAGCAATCTTCCTATCACTTCTTAAGTTCTGTTTTACTTGCGTACTGGAAGCACCTCTGCGTATGCGCAAGTTAACGAACGAGGTCTTCTCCTGTTTTCTCTCCTCTGCACACGGAGTTTGGTGCACGGCCACAGAATATTATTGATAGAAAATAAATATTGCTAACTTTAATACATACGCATCACTTTCACACATGATTTTTTCATCTATATATTTTACTATCAATATAATTCCAAATGAAAAACCTTCTGATAGTCATTGAATTCTGGGTTACAGTAGGTTCGAATTTTTTATCCACGTGGGAGGGAAATGACAAATGTTTGAAGAAGTATACGAGAAAGTTTAGGGAGTGTCACTCCTGCTGGTTTTATTTGAATTAAGTCCTAAAATTTTTTAAAATTAGATTATTATTGTTATACATTTTGTAAAAAAAAAGAACGGGGGGTGTAGCCGTTTATGTACTATAAGAGGGTTTATGATCTGCTTATTTTGCTGATAAGGGGGGCCGTACTAAAAAAAATGCTTACGTACATTTGAACGGCCTTTAATTTTATTTATAATTTTTTTTTTATCGAAATGTAATGGCATATTGAGTTTCAGGAGCATTAAAGTTTTTTTTACCTGATTGAAAACGAAAATTGGACAATTAGTTAAAAGACCACATACTCAAATTTCTCATTTATCTAAGCCGCTGCGTTTAGAATTATCGTGTTCACAAGCATGCGATTACAGAAACCAACAGACAGTTAACGCGTCGAGGGATTTCGTCTAAAATTCTAATATTGACCTACATTCCTAATTTTAAAACTGTGTACCAAATTTTATCTTATCTAGCTATTTAAGTTCCTCAATTATCGTGTTCATATGAACCCAATAGACAATTTTCCGGATGGACTTTTATCCAAAATTGATTGAAATATGTTTTAATTTTGTATTAAGTCCATATACCAGATTCCTTCTTTCTTAGCTCTAACCGTTGTTGAGTTATTGTGTTCACAAACATAATCTCCAAAAATTTTGTGTTTTCTTGTCCTGGGAGGTCTAAAAACTGGGGATCTGTCAAAAAATCTCGTGTTGAAATTTACGATCAACGATTATAATTCTTTCTCTTGTATAATTTTACTTACTAGAATGTAAAACGATCAAACTTTTTTTTTCCTATCAATTTTACGAAAATGCGCTAGCTACGAAGCAAAAAATATTATTGAATTTTTTTTTCTACAGACAATTTTTTGCAACTTATTTGAAATTAATCAGTGCCTTTCATCATTTATAAATGTCTTGACGTTATCGAGGATATTCAAAAAAACATTTTGGCCCTTTTCATACCAAAATATAATGGAAATTTAACTAATATAAAACTGACACTTTACTGTTTTCTCTTAAAAAAAATAAAATTATAGATCTAATCAAATATATCATACAGCTTTATAAAATAAATAAGAGTCTCATTATCCATTAAAGTTCAGGAATGAAAATAAAAAAGCGTGTATATAACCAGAATCTTATTTTAAAAAAAATTATAATTACAATTACAGTACATACACAAGATATCAGGATAAAACACATTGTTCAGCCTGTGACGGTGGAGAGTTTAGAAATAATTCCAATGCCTGAGACTACTATTATTATTGTAGAAGAACTACCTTCAAACTCGTTAATAACGTGTTTGGATGCATCATAGGTTTGTAAATATTGCTATTAGGTGATTCTGGTCTCATAGCATTTATTAAAATTCAGCTCGCAATTGGCATAAGAGCTGCTCAAAGGTGCTAAATACAATTCAGGCATTTAGATTTGATCACTTAATGAAGAATGCATATAAGCAAAACTATAACGCTCAAGGAACTAGTGCATAAATACAATATCATTAGCAAGTACTGATATTTTCTTAGAAATGGTTTTGTGTTCTTACATTTTAAAAAAAGAAATAAACATTTTCATCGATTAGCTGAAATAAACTTAAACTGCAGATGTTATCAGACTCTAATAAGATAACTAAAAGTCTGTTAAGATCACTCCAAACGTTAAACTCTAGTTGATATTATCCTTTACCTTCCATGAACCAAAATTCTCTAACAAAAAATACAATATTTTAAAACATAAAAATAAAAATTTTCATCCCTTTTCTTTAACATTTGTTTCAATGCCTGCTCGAAGTGAGCAAAAATAAATTGAATAATAATTATTTGAAAAATAATTGTTATTTTCGGAATTTGTTTCATTTCGATGAATTTAAAAAGAAATTCTAAGTAGTGTAATATAGTAGAAAACTCATCAGAAAAAAAAGCTGTTATGTTTTAAAAATCATACACCTTAAAATCTTAAAGTTATTTTTTTCTTAATCTAATGTTATATAACGAAATAAACAACTCTTTTCTTATCACCCCGGCTTCTCAAATTTTTCTATGCTTGAATGGGGTATTGAAAGAGATTGGACCACAAAATCTATTTTACTTAATAATTGATTAAAACATTGATGCATTGAAATAAAATCTTATATAATATAAGTGTATTACAGGAAAACACTTGAAACATAATTGTTACCCCAATCCAGGGCTGACAAATATTAAACTGA
>BGPR01021136.1:0-26611 GCA_013235015.1 Araneus ventricosus
CATGGCTGCATTGCCTGGGCTGAGAAATGGAAATAGCCACAGGAAAGTTACACAAACATAGTGGAAAAACATATCAGAGTAGAAAGGCGGAACCGCATTGTTTCCAGAAAACATTCCGTTCGATTAATCAGCAAATTACAGAGAAAAAAGACAGCCATAATCAGCAAATACAGAGAAAAAAGAATCAGCAAACTGATGAACAAAAAATCTTAGAAGATAGTTTAACAGTTATTGAAAAATTGTCTGAAAAGATCAAAATTTCCCAAATGAAGGTTATTCAAATTTAGCACAACCAAATCTAGTGAGAGATTATGGACTAAATGGAAATGAGGCAAAATTAAAGGCACTGCCAAAGACTGTAAAATAAAGACCGTCGCGTGCATGCAAAACAATGGGGTAAATTCCCAATTTGTAACCAAAACAATGTCCTGGCACTCTCTCCATGACAGAGTGACACGCACAAGGAGTACACACTCTACACTCCAGGTTAATTTTAAATAGCCAAAAATTTGCTAAATACATTCTCTAAAATAAGAACTTCAGGAAATCAAAGAATGACATTTTAAAAATATAATTACAGTAATTTAACAACAACACAACTAAAAAAAAATGTATTTACTCAGAAAGAATAAACAAATAAATAGAATTACCTACTCTTACAACATACGTGCTGTAAATTACTACAGAATGTGGATATTAAAAAAGTATGTATTAGCTATAGCTAATAGGGTATAACATTAAAAGGTATGTATTAATAGCGCATGTAACATTAAAAGTATGTAATTTAAAACAATAAAGGTATGTAATTTTAAAACATTAACAAAGGAATTTAAAAACACAATAAAAAGTATGTAATTGAATAACAAAGGTATGTAAATATGTTCCAAGATTCTACAAAGTGAAATCTTCTTACAAAAATTACTGTTTATAAGCCACAGTAATAATAGAAGGGTGTATTGATCTATAACTACACTCCCTAGTCTGCAAAGCAAACAATTTCATAAATGGCAATGCAGGAACTTTTGGGTAATAAAATTGAACATTTAAATGAGAAATAGATATGAATTAATCTGAAACTTACGTAATATTCTCTTTGTTTTCCTCTCTAATAAGTAAGTTCACTTGACTTGACTTGACTTGAGACCTTGTGTTACGGATTTGAAGCAAATAAGTTCACTTCCGCTTTGCCTCTCTCAGTAAAAACAAGTAACTTGTGGAAATTTCTTAGCTTCACTAGTGACAGGTCGCTCACTTCCAGAACGAATCCGCGGATCCGGATCTCAAAAAAGGAAGGACTGATCTGATTCGATAACAGCGAATAATTCAAGAAAAGGAACGAATTCCGCGGAATCGACTACGATGAATCCGTGGAATCGGCGGATCTAAGCCCTTTAGCGGATCTGTTCCTTTGTCTGGAATCACGCTGAATCCGCGGACCTGAATCAGCTTTGAATCCGCGAATCAATTCGCGCTGAATCCGCGAATTATCTGTCGCTGAACTGCTAAATCGGATTGCGATGAATCCGCGGAATCGGATTCGTGAATCGGAATTGGATTCTCCATCTGCGGATTCTGAAATTACTGATTCCATTCAGAATCAATATAATAATACTCTTTAGAGAAAATTATTATAATTTAAAAATCCTGAAAAATATAATATTTCTTGCTATTGCATCACAAGTCACATTCCAGAATTTTCACAACCGCATATTTTAATTTTAAATGTTTTAAATTCATTCCGCCCACTAAAAGCTAACAAAAAAATGGCTATAACTTCTGTAGTTTTCAAAATAAAATCCGAATCGCTAGCTGTTCTATTAACTAATAAAATACTACTGTTCCATTTAGATTTTTAATCTTTCAAATTTTTTTTAGCTTTTATCCTATTTACGCATTTAAAATTTTTCCACATACTTTTTTTCTTTCACACTTGGCTATGGTAAAATGCTTGATTGCTAGAACATGCTAAGACTTCTAGCTTAAAAGTATCCCAGTAAAATTTAACTCAATTTCATGACCGTCTGCTTTTAATTAAAAAATCCCCTTCAATCCAGACACAGAGAGTTTATAAACTCATTCGTGCTTTTTAACATTAATTACAGTACCATATTATCCCCTAAACCTTTACCTTCTCAACCCATTGTCCTCTCTCTATTCATATGTTTTAATGAACTTCCAATTAAAGCCAGTTTAAAACGGCTAACTTGTAGTTTTGGCAAATAAAAAAATCAGAATCAGTACAATTTTAATCTACTATAAATACGATTTGTTCCGTCTAGATTTTAAACCTTCAATTTTTTTTTTTTTTTTTTTTGTATTTTTATCCTATTTTACGGACTTTAAATTTTCTTCTGCTATTTTAAGTTTCTTTTTTTTTCTTTTTTTTTCTACACTTGGTCTAGTAAATGTTGGATTTCTATATCATGCTAAAGACTTCAGTTTAAAAGTAGTCCTGGTGCTCTAAATCCAATTCCCCATGAATTATCTACGTCATTTTACCTAAAAATCCTCTCACCTGCAATCTGCAATGTAAAGAGTCAAAAAATCATTTTCCTGTGACTTTTAATACATACCAGTGCTAGATTATCCCTAAATTTCACCTTTCTCAACTGATTCTGCTTCTATTTATACTTTTACCTATTCCCCAATTAAAAGCCACAAATGGTTTATAACACCCTGTGGATTTTGCAACTATAAAATGTACCGCTATGCCTCACCATCCTAACATGTTCTGATTCACTACAGCTGCATACTGAAAGTTGGAAAGCTCTTACTATATGCTGTTCGGTCTGGGATTCATCATAGGAAATTTTACATTCCTTTAGATACAATTGGTTGTTTTACACGTTAGCATTTCCAAAGTATTTATTTGTAAATTTACAAATCATTAGTCATCCTTGGGAGATCCGCAGGATTTGGATTAGTTATGAAGGTTTGTTGAGTTCACAAACTTTACATAACCTTAGAAATATAGCTGAAAATAAATCCAGCTTATTAAATAAATTTCCATCAGAAGTACACGAACTGGAAGTTGTACTGCAATATATATCTTTCTATATCTTTTCTCATTATTTCCTGAGACATTCTTTTGTTACAGACAGAGAGAAAAAATAGTACTCGGGAGCCATCTCTGATATCTACTATATGCACCATTCTCTTCAGAAGCCAACATAAACTAGCCAAAACCACTAACCTTATCAGTTTTATGACAGCATCAGCCTCTTTACCCCAAGTTTGAATTACTGTAATCTGTCTATTGCACCCTTGGAGAGTTTATTCCAAATTGTTCATAAAACCATTTAATCTTATTCTATATACGCAACCATATGTTTTAGATTATATTATTTTGAAATTTAGAAATGACTTTTATAAATTATTCTGTATCTTTTTTCTATCCAGTTGACTTACTTATGTCAACAGTCCTGTAAACTAGAGTATTTAGATTGTTAGATTTTGCTGAAAAAGTTCTAAAGTTTTTCATTATTTGTTTGAAATTACTTCAAATTTATATTCACTTTTTTATACTCGAGAAACTGAAATGAGTCGAATGTGAATTCTGCAACAATGTTTCTTTATTTCCTGTTTTCGAAATGAGCAAATAAAACTTGCTTTTATACGGAGATTAAGTGAAGAATCAATAAAAATTATTTGGTAGAAGATGGTGGGTCCTGCAAAACTCAGCTTGTTTTAATTGTTCTACAGCGCTTATCCGGATTTATACTAAATATAGAAACCCAGGAGCAAAGCATTGCTTCCTTCCCATATCTATTAACAAAAAAGGACATGAATGTAATTGGGGGGCACCATGCGGAGTCAAAACTTTATAGAGTTTATATGTTATTTTTAACTCTCTAAGCTCCTATATAAAAGGATACCTTGTGTTCTCAGAAGACTGTAGTTTTTTCATTCACGGAAGCAGAATGAAATCATTCCTTTTACAGAAATCGAGAATGAGAATTCCTGTTTCAAAAGCGGCAATACTTACTGTGAACAATGTAAGGAACAGGGAGGAGAGAGAACGGTCATTTGTTTTAAGAAATGGCTTTATGCCGTAATGTATTGAATATTTGCCTTAATATAAGATGTTTGGTTTTCATTTATTGATAGAAAATATAATAATGAGCAATCTGATACAGAAACTCTATCGATTGAACAACTAATATTAGCTTTACCTGATACTCTTTCACAAAATTATTTGTCATTAAGAATCTTTTCTCTATGATAAAGGTGATATATTTAACGATTGCCATTAACTTTATTCTGGCCATTTTTAAAATACTTTTTAGAAATGTATAAAATCTATCCAATTATTACTACCTTTAAAATGTATTGTATAACACGAAATTTAACATTAATGCATAAAATCTTAGATCAATATTTTTTTCATCAATAATGTAGTTTTATAAATACAGTGAAGGAAATGTCGTGGTTTCTATCTAAAATAATTCAAAAAAAGTTTAATATTCGTATTTATAAGTTTATTTTATTTAACTTCTTTCTTTTTTCAAGAAAAGGAATATTATTCTTTAAACAATTTGAGGTTGCAATGCAACAATTAAATCGCTGTTTTATTATAAAAGCCTTCTTCCATTTTTTTTACAAAGTTTTGAGAGAACAAAAAAGTTACATGAACAATAAATGGAACCATGATTTCCTATTTATTGTTTCTGATCTGGAAATGTATTTTTTTAATATTTCTAAAATTGATTTAAAGAAAATACTAAAGATAGCTGGGTAAAACTTGAACTGGTAAGGAAATCTTTTCTATTTCGAGTACAAAAACGAGTGCTGGGAAAGTATAAGAATAAATTGATGAAATATAACCTTTTCTTCGATCAGTCATTTTAATACTCAATGAACAAATCATTCACCATTTTAATAGAATTATTTTAATTTATTTTTCAAAGGAAAGTCTACACGTATGGAAACGCACATACAGAGAGTATATTATAAAATTGGAATTGGGTTTAATTACAAAATATGTATTTAAGAAAAAATCTTAAATTGTCAGTTTATCTTTAAATATTAAAATTAAAGTGGCCTTTTATATCTTTTCTCTTGTAAAGCTCAATAATTACGTTTTATACAATTTTGTAATAAATTGACTCCCATGTGTACATATGGGGACACTTTCGTTTAATAATAGATGTTTAGGCTCTTCAAACCCATGTTGAATAGGTTAAAAGTTTTGTAAAATTCTTATTATTCTCAATAATATAATAGTTTACTGGTTTTGGGCATTTTAAAAAATAAATTTTGTCGCAACATCAAGTCTTATAAACTGCAATTCGCATATTTAACCCTTCAGTACTATAATTCAATATAATGTCTTGAACTAAAAAAAATTGCATCCAAATGCAAAGCTATGCCTAATTATATATTTGTATTCCATATAATACTTTGTATCTATTACTGAAAATTAATTATTTTACATTATTATTTAATCGAAATTGCATATCTTTTTGTTGTGAATTTTGTTGCTAGTTTTAATGTTTTGTATAAAGTTCGAATTCTATTTTCTACCCAGTTGTTGGTGTTCAATGTCAATCAGTAATTGAATTAAGTAAAGATTCCAAATGCTAAATGCAATGTTTTATTTTCTGAATTAATTTATCTACTATCAAAATAGCTTTCTCCTAAATAGAAAAAAAATTGTACTCAAACATATTATAAAATTGCTAAACTACCTTCTTTATATACTTTAGTAAAAAATAAATAACAATAATTAATTAAAATAATTATAATTTTTTATTCCACTCAAAAGATTACAATATCAAAAAAATCTTTTCATTAGGTTAAATCTCGATAAATTGAATTAATGGATTTGATAAAAAAACCATTTTGAAAAGAAAATTTTGAGCTCAATTTTTCAAGAAGTCAAGAATTTTGTTATACATGCTAAGAAGATAAGCCAACAATTAGAAAACTTGAAAATTATTAAGAAATAATATTTCTTCCGTGTGAGTAATGAAGCCATTGAAAATATTTTACCTTTTGATCTTTTGATTAATTAGGAATTACAAATCATTCTAATAAATTAAAGTTTGGAAACAAAAGTAAAATAGAATAAGAAGCTGAATGTTATAAAAAGCAGAATATCCTAAATTCAAATTCTCGAAATATTTGGTCTTGGCAACCTCTGAAAGAGACCTGTGCCTGAACTCGGGCCAGTGGATTCGTTACACGGCGCTCTACTGACCTCTACCATGCATGTCAGTTTTGAGAAAGGTGCATACTAAAATGATATTCATAATTTGTCTAAAATTTGCAAAAAAGTATTTATTCTAACTGCCTGAATTACTCAAAAATTACATTTATCAAATGTATTCTAATACTTTTAATGAAAAGCAGTAGATCTTTGATAAATGCAAAAGAGCGTTTAATATTCCCTTTGATGATGATTAAAAATATTTTTACTGTATGGAGCTCATCAAGATGGAAACTGATATTTAATTAGAAAAGAAATCTGAAACTTGTAAATTCGAACGCTTCAGTAAAATATATTGTTTCCATCAAACTAAATGACATTCATGGAAGTCCTAACCAGATAATAGAAATCAAAAAAGCGTCAAAATACGAAGATTTTTGCAAAGTTCCATTAAATCTACTAACGAAATTTCTAAATACCACAGAAATGTTAATTAAAAAATAATTAATAATAATTAAAATTAATTATTAAAATTATAACAATATAATTAATTATCTAATTATAATTATTAATTAGTATCAATGCAAATTTCTAATTATCTAATTAAAATTATTATGTTATTAATTATGATTCATAATTATATTAAAATAAGAGTTCAATAACAAAGATTACAAAGCAATTATGGGCTATAAATCCATTTTTTTGAGTCGGAATGAACTGGCGGATCCGGATCTGTAGCCGGACCTCGATCCGTGGATCCGCAAAGAAACGAACTTGACCCATCACCGCTCTCACGCCAACGCAGGTAAAAAAACCTGCCAAGAGCCAAATCATCATAATCCGTCACAAACGAATCTTAAAATAAACGGACAGCGCAAATCTGAATTCGAATGAGACTATAGTCGGGAACTGGATCCTGTACCAAATTTTATTTGATAGCCGTAAAAAATAAAAAGTGAAAAAATATTTATTTATACTGAACATCATTTTAACTGAAGATTATTCACAAAAAAATTTATTGGTAATTTTAAAAATCTATATTGATACCACTGGAATTAAATAAACTTGTTTAAAATATTCTTGATAAATATGGTTTCTGGAGCTTTTTTATATGATTCATTAATGGATTTATAGTTTTGTTTTTTACTTTTCCTGGTTTTTTTTTTTATTAATTCGGTACGATTATTGAAACTTTCCTGTTTAAATTTTGTTACTATGAGTAATTTTTCTATCAAAAACTGTTAATGTGATTAAGTATAGAATAGTATTTTTCTTGGCGTTCAGCTTCCTTTGTATTGTACAACGTATTTCTTCCCAATATTATAAATATTAACAATATTAAACCTAATTCATATTATGGAAAAGTGATTTTTTTTTTAAAAAAAAACTTTCTACTGTATCTTCTGATTATTCTTAACTTTGACTACTAACGCGGTATATACAACCCTAATTTGCATTTTAAAATTACTATAAAAATTGCTTTAAAACTCAATGTAATATGTCCCAGTTGTTGTAAAGCAAGAACACCAGCATATCATCTTAATCACCTAGATGGAACAGCCGCCTTCTTCAAAAAAGCGATATTTACTGAAAACTCTTTTATTCTGTGCAAGCTTTTGATCAATTGGTTAGAAAATGCATTTTTTTTTTGTAATAATACTGAATACAGTGTTGAATTTGTGAATATAATGGGTAGATATAAATAAAATCTGATCTATGATAGCAAGTTCTTTGACTATTGGTCTTATAGGAAATAAACAGAACTGATGAAAATATCAACTTACAATCTCATTATAAATATTCTAATATTTACACAAAAATTCTAAAAACACAATTTTTTGTTCAATTTTCTAGAATAATAAAAAGGATTTATAATAACAGGGAATGTTTTCAAAAGCAACTGAAAAATTTAATAAAATACCTTCAACAACAAATTTCCCAAGAACTACTGCAACATTGAGGTTTTCTACATGGCTACAAATAATTTTTTAAATTTCTTTTTTGTCCTTATTCAGCTTCAATAGATGGCGTTTTTTACTCATATTACTCTACGGGTTATTTTTCATTCTGTTTTCTGCACATTGGTTGAACTGTTGAAGTATTGAATGGCGTTTGTTGGAAATGAGGCTGGAAAAAAAATTCTCTTCTTCTCATTGTTTGAGTTGTTTTTTTTATCTTTATTTCTTGAGGATCTCCTTTCTAACATTCCACTTCAGGATTTTCTTGGGTCAATTAAGGGTGCATTAATTTTTTAATCAATGTCGTAAACCTTAAAACAGAAAAAAACGGTTTTAAATCTCTCTCGCTTTTGTTCTGATATCAATAAAAGGGCAAAAAAAGACAGATTCATCCATTTTGTTTTTCCAGTTTGTCTTAACTTTATTCTATTATAAATATTAAAATATTCTTGGGACATCGATTTATTTTCTTACTGAGTCTATATTAACTGCTCAAATTTCCAATTTAAATGTAGTAACAACCCAGATAGTATACCAGAAAGTTTGATTTTACTGATATTACCTTTGTCATGGCAAATTTGACGCGTCAAACTTGGCGAACTGTGCAACCAATAATGACCGCCACCTCGCTCGCAAAACGAGTTTTACATGTCTGCTGTGACAATTAGCGCTACCCCTCCTTGCGTTTCTGCTGCATCGTCAGTAAGATGATAGCACAACTAATTATCTTTGTCTCTCATTTAAAAATATCCGATTTTACAGCATCTCCTAGACTGTCCTTCTTCTTTTATTAATTCAATAAATTAATGATAATTTGTGAAAAAAACTAACTTTTTATAAAAAAAAATTGAAACATTTTCCATCTTACTAAATATAGAACTCTGCACCCTTTAAAGAAAAAACTATATCGCCTTTTCTTAATGTTGAAATTTTAACGTTTATAAATTAAAACTAAAACCAGTCAATGTTAGTTGAAAAATAATAACCATTTTTGTCCCATTTTAAAAGTAATTACTTTGAACCCTAATTCCCTAATTTATCGTACTACAAACGTAGTTATGAAAATCGCTCTCTCTTTGATTTTAAAATAAATCATGTTCTCAACACAAATTTCAAAAATTAATGAAATCAAGAAAAGAGTTTAAAATAAATTGTATACGAATCGAACTGAACGCTGCATTAGCGAATCTATTCGCCTCCTCAGAGTTTATCTGGCATCCGAGTGGTTAGATGTCCGCTTAGCGTTGTGGGTAGCGAGTTCTAATCCGAGGGTTGCTTGCAATTCTCGGTTTTTGCTATGGTTGCAATGAGTTTGACATGGCAAGTTTGCTGCAAATCTGTCGCGGGTGACTTCGCAGCTTGTGTTAACTTGCTGCAAGCTTGTTTCAATAATTTTGCACCTTGTCGTGGCTTCAACTTTCATGTGCTTCTGCAGATTCCAGTGGTGCAGACTGCTGCAAGTTTGCTGCAAACTAAAATTGCTATCTGGGAAAAGAAATTAAAAATAAGAAACTAAAACTTTCCATATTTATAGAAAATGGCATGCAGACAAATCCTATTTATTTCCATATAATGTATTCGTATTAGCTATTTGAGATAACAAGTCATTTATAAATAATAATAATTGATTGATTTTTATGCGGCGCAAAAGCCAGTTTGACTATTCCCACCAGAAACACGGCAATAAATTTAGACCTTTCTTTTACTGTTAAAGTAAAACTCTATTCAACAAATAAACGAACTTTAATAAAATCTTGAATGGTGAACAACAGTTTGCTATGTTAAATCTGTAATATTGTGCATTATGTAACGATATGAAAAGACAACATTTCCACTTTTCCCTCATTAATCAGGAAACAAAGTGTGCTTGCTTTGTAGTAATTTATTCTCCCATTCTACTGAATACATGATGTTTGTTGGCATGGGAAGACTTATATACCAAGATAATGGACGTAGACGTATTGCGAAATTTAGTAACCAAAATGTGATTGAAAAGCACACTTTATTATTTTAACTATTTCCACAAATGCGGATAATCTGGCTTTGTAGAATGAACAATCTTGAATAATGCAATATCTAATATGGAAAATATAAAGTTTGTAACTAATAAAATTTGAAAAAACATAATTTTTATTGTGACATAGTAAATGCATACAAAATTATAAGAAAATTAATAGAATGTAATAAGGTATACTTGAAGATTCTTGACAGAATGAAAATAAATAAAAAATTAAAAAGATATCTTTCTTACAAAATTTATTCCATGTAGCCGTGTATCAGAATATTTAATAAAAAAATGGGAGAATTACCTTATCACAAAGAAAACACTTATTTACAAATTGATTCTAAGAAGGAAAAAAATCAAACAGATCAGTCCGAATTAGGCAACTGTTTGCGGTCCGCTTTGGACAACAGGAAAAAAGTTTTCTTACTATTTTAAAACTATTTATTAAATCAATATAAATTGTAGCCACACAAATTTCCCTATCTGTGGATATAAATAATATATTTTCCTACTTACTTTAAACAGTTTTAAAATAGTTAATTGACGATAACTAAATATAAGTATTTGTTGTCTAACTGTGACCACGTAGCACTTTCTCTTTATAAATGATTTCTATACACTACATTTATATTGTCTAGTGGCGAATCCAGGGAGGCCATAGGGCTGCACTCTCAACCAAAATTTTGATTTGTTCTAGAAATCACTACAACTGTTTGATCTTGTCTTCATTTTAAAAAGAATAGTAATAAAATCGCGACAACATTGCTTGACCTGACAGGCTCCTGAAATTGTCCTACTTTTCTAGTCATTCCACTTACACTCTTGTAGTTGGCGCGGTTGAAAGACATTTTGGTCATTAATTATCGAAAGTATTGTAGTGTTCTTTATTATTCGACAGGAGAGGAAAAGCCTGTAAAGCAGGTTTTAATGCCATGAGGTTTGACATTCGTTATTACGATATAAAAAAATTTGTATGACCTCAGCCCCCCCCCCCTGTGACCCGAATCCTGGCTGTACATAATTCTGCCCATTTTGCTGCCCTTCAACAATTAAGATAATTGAAAATACGAAACCGGTCCAATCTAGTCTGCATCGACCTAAATTCGGTGATTGTCCGAACATTACTGTATTAACTGAATGTGCATCCGACGAAATTCTAAATTTGAGCATATTGTCAGGGTGAAGAGGAAGCAGTATTCCTTGTACAATCACAGGATGGATTTCTTTTGTGGAAACTTGAAACATAATATTTATAAAGAAGCCGTAAATTGCTGATGAGGCGAGAGAATATTGAGAATGCTTCAAATGACAAATTGGTATAATTAGTTACATCTGCATTCCAGCGGTTGCTTTACCAGAACCTAGATAATATAATCAAGTCGAGATATTTCCAACTAGGTAGTTTTGAGCATGTAATGCGCCACAAAAGATCTGTTCATAACTATTAAGTGTGTCACATTTTTTTATTCCAGAGGGATATTTACACATGATCTCACTTAGTATTAGTACTAAGCATGGAAAGCTTACCACATGGTAAGTCTTATGGTTGGAAGAGAAGTTTTGGTAAGTGAAGATGACCATGGCACTACGTCTGCCTGACTGGTATAGCGAAAATATGGATCAAGAAAGGTTAAGAATCTTCTCGATATTTCATAAGAGAGAAATGATGCTTGAATTCCCAGAAGATTCCATTTGACGTCACGGGCCTGCGGGAGACTATATAAGAAGCTTTCTTGTGACGGGGTATGCGCTGTGATCGACTGGACTGCCTCTGGAGTGCGCAACGCTTGAAGTTCTCACTCTGTGCGTGAAGCTAGTAAGAACTGTGGGCACGATGCGTAGGGTGTGTTAGATCCAATTAGAACGACTTTAAGATCTGGACGCTTTGGAAAGTGCGCAGTTATTTTGTTCGTTCTATTTATTTGCCGACTCATGTTGTATTGTAAATATCAAGTGCTGGAAGTTATTACCTGTTGATGTTCTATTTACATTGTATATTAAAAACTATTGATTTCTGTACACCTAGCATCCGTGTTTTCCTGCTATTTGTAAATAAACCTTTATTTCTCCATTATCCTTTGCGTGTTGCTGTTTAGCATACACACCCACAGATAGACTTTTCAACAGCAATTGCACAAAATTACAATTAAATGTCTGCTTTTCTCAGAGGTTAAAATTAATAAACGTCCGTTTGCCATCAATAAAGACAAATTTACAATTCATAGTAAACCTGCATACATAGATATTTTAGAAGGTATATGAGATGGGATGTTGAATAAACCGTAGACATTTGGCAATGGAAAGTCATTAATCATGTTTAAATAATTTTACCATCTGAAAACGGTACAAAATAATAATATCCTAACCGGTTGTTTAATGATTTCAAGAAGTATCTATGCCAATCTGATGAATCGAATAACGCGTTTGGTCATAACAGCTGCACAAAACACACTTTGCAGATACACAGAAGAAATGCCAAACAGTCGAGTATCCTGGATCTCGCTTCGCTCAAGAAATAATAATTGAGAAAATCTTACATTTGTATTCATTTGGGCTACGAAACTCAGATGTACATTATTTACTTTTCTTAAACTAGTTACTCAAAATATGCTACACGTACCCCAATTCTCTCGTCCTGATATCGACACCTACATAATACGCAAATCAATCTATTAAACTTACATCCACAGTATATTTACTTTCTGAAAAATTTGTCGATTCAAATAGAATTAAAAATAACATATAGGGAAAGTTGGTAAAACCAAACCGGGTACCCTCGATTCTGGCGCTATTATTTTTCCTATGTAGCAGAAAGATACTGAATTACACTCTATTAGCCAAGAAAAAGGAACAGTCATAGAGGCGTGTTTTAGCTGTTGAAGTCACTGCATCTGTGAAGGTTTATTTGTTTTAAGGCATCAACTCTCTACTGTTCGTTTGATTTTAAACTATCCTTACTAAATAAACGTTACAGTTATAAAAACTATATTTAGTCCATCTTGTTACATATTTACTAAGAGTTCATACCCTATCAAACAATAACGATTTAGAACAATTATTACGTGCTTCTATTTCGTTTTTTGTTACCTCTGTAGACGGGGTAAAACCGGGTACTCCAAGTGGCGTAAGCCCGGGACAGTCATTATTGAAGATTCCTCTGATTAAGACGATAAAAATACATTAGACGTTGATTGTTTATATTTTAATGATGTATTTTCTAATTTAAATAAAGAAGAATGGTTAATCCAATGTAGAAATTGTCTTAGCTGTGCCCACGAAAGCTGCAGTGTCGCGGAGGAAGAAGACAACTGCTTTATATGTGAATTTTGTAGCTAATTGTCATAAAAAATAAACACGATTTCTACTTTCCCACTGAAAATCGAGTTTTTCTTATTTCCCAAAGCGTTAACATGGGTTAACAGCTTGACTTTTTTTAATAAAATAAAAATCAATCATAAAAAAAGTTATGAAACTGTGACTTTACTGGAAAGATACAGGGTACTCCGATAAACAATGAATATTTTAATAAAATTTGACAATTTCTATGACGAAAAGTTTAGCTCCAACAAGCCTTTGAGTTTTAGCTACCTGATTTTACCCCACTTTTCCCTAACAATTTTTTAAAGAAACGAACAGTTTATGTAAGAAAAAAGATATAAAAAAACTACTTTCAGGCTATAAAAAGGTTAAAAATACGGAATTGAAAATTTCTAGAAAATCTTAAAATTTTGTTGCTTCATTAAATTCTCACCTTCTACTTTTTGTCATTACCCTATTCGTTAAATGATAGATATTTTTTCCAAATTTCAATTACACATCTAGCGAGAAAGAATACCAAATAAGAAGTTGAAGGCGGATTTAATTTGATATGCAGATTTAAAAGGTAAAGGAAGCCATATTGAAAGAAAAGCAATAATCAAAGCACAGCGTTACATCAACATATTTTATTAAAAAGGATACATTTTCACAATGCAAACACATTTTTAATAAATTACACATCTCTTACGAGCATTCCAATCTTAGTTTTCACAAGTTTTACTTTATATTAACATGCAAATTAAGAAAACACAAGACATCACAAAGAAGATTATTCCATACATAAAAGTGTTACTTATTTACACAGTAGTTAAATGGAAGTATTTTTCTTCTGAAATCTTTTGCAGTAAAATACAATTACGATTAGGTTTGACTTATTTAACGTATTTTGATAAGCACACCAACATATTTTAACAATTATAAGAGGGTTTTCCATGAAATAAGAAACATGTGTACTCATAAACATATATTTAAGCACTTCCCAAGCGATAAAAATAAACAATTAATAATCTGACAGTATCACATCTAATCATTTATTAAATGCATTACTTTTATTTGTCGTTAACAAAATGAAACGTTTTCTAAGTACATACATTTTCTAACATTCATTAATAACAACATTTTGTTTAATGTGAATCATGCGTGAAAATGCTTTATATCACAAAGAATGTAATACTTCTGTAATATGCATCCAGCAACGCGTTGAAATGAAATGGAATCAACCTAAATTGAAAATTCAGAATGTAGTAGAAAATGGTGTTGGTTGTAATGCATTAGAATGATGAAGACCGTTATTTGTCTCAAGCAGTTTCCTTGTTGAAACCAAATGGTTGAGTCGGCTCTCCTGGATATTGAATGAATGTGGAAAATTGCATTTTAGTCTTTATAGATTCCGGGCGAGGATTCAAAAATATGTGGAAATTGATCTTCCTATCTCTTAAATGAGGTTAATTTAATCTCACATCTAGGGGCCGTCCACAAATGATGTCACGCTTGGAGGGGATTCGTGAAATTGTGACATTTTGTGACAAGGGGGGGGGGGAGGGGGGGTAACAAGAAGTGTGACATCACATATTTTGGTTAAAATAAAAACATTTAAAATCAGCAGATAAAATTTTGAAGTTATTTTGAAATTGCCAGAATTTGAGGGTATTTTTTTAATCGGGGCTAAAACAACTTTCATGTGATTTTTTATTTCACTTATATTCCTTTCTTTTCGAAAAAGGCATTCAGGGTGTGTTCTGAGAATATGGTAGCATCTGAAATTCTTCACCATTAGAAGAAAACCTTCCCCTGTCACACCCTTGAAATGTCCAACAAAAGATACGTCTCTCCACCTGGGTGAGTGGTAGAACTGGTAGCGGCACAAACAGGTTGATCTTACTGAGGCGTTTTTTTTTTTTTAAATTCAATCTGTTTAAGAGTATTTTGTGCTCATAAAGTAAAGATAAGATTTAAAGCAAAATATATCAAATTCCATTTCAAATCCCAAAATACTACTGTTTTCAATTGCTCTTTTATATTAATACTTTATTACTATTGTATATTAATTAAGTTTTTTGTTGTAAATCTTAATCTTATTTCATACAAAATAAGTACACATATAATCATTATTATTGTTTTGCTCAGAAATGTCATTAAAACACATAGTTAAAGTTCAAAAATAAAATTTGAAATATGATCTATAACGTAGTGCGTTGTTTCTGAACTGCAAGTATATGTTTATGTAATATAGCGTGACATGTGACAAGGGGGTGGGTGGGGTATGGTGAAGTGTAACACTTTGTGACAAAGGGTGGGGAGGGGGGGGGGGGTCAAAAATATTGAAAAAAAGTGTGACATCATTTATGGACAGCCCCTAGGTGTGGTGTAAGACCAAAAGGAAAACTCAGTTAAACAACAGTTAAATTTATTAAAACAAACATAAGTGAAAGATATTTACAGAGTACGGTAGAACCCCGGTAATCCGAAATTCCGGATAATACGAACACCTTTTTTTACTTTTCTGAATAATTTTTACTAAAAAATGAATAAAAAATAACAATTAAAATCAGAAACAAAGCTAACGTTTATTCCTAACTTAAAAGAAGTATTTGGAAGTGGTCTTTAAGAATGAATACATCACCTTAATTAGTAGAACTAAACAACTCAGATATCTTCTTTTTACCCTCAACTTGTTTGCCACAGTACCGTGCGAATCGCCGCGTGCTCTTTCCGTACGCTTACATAGAGCATCCAGAGTTAATACTCCACTGCATTTGGTATATCAAGAGTATTTTACTGAATTTCCCGAATAATCCGAATTCCCCGGAATCCGAACAGAGGTCAGCCCCAATTAGTTCGGATAACCAGGGTTCTACTGTATTTACATATTTGACAAGAGAGAGATTTAGGGTTTAGACATTATTAGTTACTTAATTAGCGCTATGTTATACTTAGAGAAATATTATCTTACATTACGTTTAAAGAATATTAGCCATCGCCCATCGCCGCCGTGCTATCAGGGAAAAAACCCCGTAGCTCGTTAAGCCTCCCTGGACCGCACGTCTATTCCATTGCAAATCTAACAGCCAAATCATACGTATTAAACCTTACACTCGGCTTTAACGGAGAGAGATACACCTACGCATGACGTCATTAGTGAGGCAATAGCACATGCATTAGTGAGGCATCTTATCTTTCGATCTTTCCGCTGACACAACAATTATTTAAATGAGCTCGTTCGGAAAGTCAAAAAATATTATTAGGAAGGAATTAAACTTGCACTATTAAGTTAGACGGGAAAATACAATTCCCACATGAATGAAAGCTGTTTCCTAAACAAAATCCGAAATGGAAATTTATTCATCTAATTATTATTTTAATTATTAAATTATTATTAATTATTAATAATTATTAAATTATTATTAATTATTAAATTATTATTAATTATTAAATTATTATTAATTATTAAATTATTTATTTTAAACATTATCTTATGTTTTGTACAAATAAATTATTTAAAAAATCTTTAAACTGCATATGTCACGGGCATACAGTTTATATTAAATAGCAGTGGCGGCGAGTCGGGAGGGTGAGGGACAGTCGGACCCTAATTTTTGCTAGAAAAATTTATTTCAATTTAGCTGCCTAAAACTAAGAAATATTAAAAAGCAATAGTATCCGACAATGCATATTAATATAACTAAACTAATTTCAATTGCAAGTGTTTTGGAAAATAAATTGTCTGAAAGGGCTGCACCAGACCATTACGGTGCGCTTAGAAGTACACTGCAAAGAAGAAAAATTAATCAAATAACTAATAACTAACCAAGATTAAAAATCTAATGCGATAACGATGGAAATATAAGGAACTTTCTTTCTGTTATTACAATTCTGCAAATCAAAATACACTGGCATACAAAAGTTAAGGAACATTTCGTAAAATGCGAGAAATTTGCAATTAATGCGAAAACTATGTTTCAAAATCAGTTCTGGAGAATCGTGTGACATTCAATAGAGTATCATATCATATTACAGTGAAGATTCGGTCACGAGGGCAATTAGGGGGACCACCAGAAAGGGATGAATGCGAAAATGGAGTTTCACCCTCCTGTTTCACAGAAAGCTGATAACGAGATGTAACTTTTATCAATAGTTATGGTTTAATGTGCATAATATTTGCATGCATTTTCGTAAGCATAGCACAGATATTCGGGAAGATATAAATGTTTCTTTAAAAAATCCCAAATTTTTCCGCATGTGTTTTGCTTATAACATGCTAAGTTTTTATTCAAATTATTCGAAATTTTCAGAACACTTGACAATATGTTACAGAAGTATTTTATTACAGAAGCATTGTATTTGAAGTAAATATCTTGGATATTAGAGGAAATATGAGTGTTTGTACTAAATAATTTTTTACTGCGCATGTACGAGACGCAGCAGAATTTTTCTTTCATAACTTCAAAGCCATATATATAGAGCAACTTAAAAAAAAAAATTCCAGTTGAATCCTATTAAAATTCAGATAGCTGTCGGTATTTCAGTGAGGTGAATTTCAATTTCTCTTTAAAAGAAGCTAAATGATGAGGATTCTTGTACAAACTGATATTTTTTAAATTTGAATCTTCGAAGAGTAACATTGAATTTTAGTAAAATTGAATATCCTGAATACCGCGAACACTTATAAATTAAATACATTATTTAAATTGCATTTTCTCGAATACCATTTGAAGATTAATGTTTAAAAAATATCAGTTTGCGCAAGAACCCTCATCATTTAGCTTCTCTTAAAGAGAAATTGAAATTCACCTCAGTGAAATGCCGACAGCTTTCTGAATTTTAATGGGATTCAACTGGAATATTTTTTTAAAAATTTGCTCTATAATCTGGCTTTGAAGTTATAAAAGAAAAATTCCGCTGTGTCTCGCACATGCACAGTAAAAAATTATTTAGTACAAACACTCATATTTCCTCTAATATTCAACGTATTTACTTCAAAGTTTAATACAATATTTCTATAACATATTGTCAAGTGTTCTGCAAATTTCGAATAATTTGAATGAAAGCTCTGCATGTTATAAGCAAAACACATGCGGAAAAATTTGGGATTTTTTAAAGAAACATTTATATCTTCCCGAATATTTGTGCTATGCGTACGAAAATGCATGTAAATATTATGCACATTAAACCATAACCATTGATAAAAGTTACATCTCGTTATCAGCTTTCTGTGAAACAGGATGGGTGAAACTCCATTTTCGCCTTCATCCCTTTCTGGTGGTCCCCCTAATTGCCCTCCTGTCCGAATCTTCACTGTAATATGTATATGATACTCCATTGAATGTTTCACGATTCTCCAGAACTGAATTCGAAGCATAGTTTTCGTATTAATTGCAAATTTCTAGCATTTTACGAAATGTTCCTTAACTTTTGTATGCCAGTGTATATCCATTTATAGGCAAACAATAATTCTTCTTTATTTTAAATCTTGTGTTTTTTAGTGTGGCCCATACTACCCGAAATATTCAAATTTTTGTTAATTATCGACTTAAAAATTAGTTTTCATATGTAATTTGCATAGCTTAGATAAATTTTTTGAATTTAATCAACATGAAGAAAAGTGTACAAAGAAGGGTTTTGAACTGTTATAGCTCACTCCAACTAAAAATATAAATTTTATATTAAATTTTCCTTAAGTGGTTCATATTACCCGCTGTTCCCTTATATACAATTTTTGTCCTCCGCCCCCCCCCCTTACTTCTTCAACCCAATCGCTGCTACTGTTTGATAGTTGTCAGTAAATAGCTGTGGAAATGCAGTGTCGTAGTGACGGAAATGGCAGTCAGTGGCTTAGCAAATATAAATGGGCACCGTGCCGCCTGATAACATTTTGCGTTAAAAAGGGATAAAAGCGCATCACTGTTTTTTCTCAATTGTGCCTCCTTAAACTGGAGCCGATGCATCTGCACCCCTGTCGATATGTCATTGCTAAAATGCTCTTTCTAAGAAAAGGCCTCACTGCACATCACAAGTGAATGGTTTCTGGAATTCTGTATAGAATGCCTCAGCAGATGTCTCTTGAAAGATTTTGGACAAGAGAACGTTTTAATGCAGAAGTCACAAGCAAATGGCTTCTCATTCGTATGCGTCCGCAAATGTCTCTGTAAATTCGGTTTCAGAGAAAATGTTTTATTGCACACATCGCATTCAAATGGTTTTTCTTTTGTATGCATCAGCAAATGCCTCTTTAAAGTCGACAGCCGAGAAAACGCTTTACTGCAAATGCCACATTCATATGGCTTTTCCTTCGTATGGGTAAGTAAATGTGCTTGTAAATTCGTTTTCTCAGAAAATGCTTTATTACAAATGTCACAAACAAATGGTTTCTCTTTCGAATGCGTCCGTAAATGTGACTTTAAATGCGACTTTTGAGAAAATACTTTACGACACACGTCACATGCAAACGATTTCTCTTTCTTGTGTGTCAGTAAATGTGTTATTAAATGATTTTGCTGAGAATGGGCTTTGCTATCTAAATCACAGGTGTATGGCTTCTCCATTGCGTTACTTATACTACGAGAGCACGTTGAAAAGAAACATATTCTGAAAATACTCTAATTTTCAGCCAGCCGCACTCCATTTAGATTTTGTTTTCAATTTTTTTTTATTTTTTTTTACAGTTTATAAAACTGAATTCCTTTCAACATTTATCGCATGCATGAGATATACAAGAATCAAAAATGTTTCAAAAATAAATCAAAATTTGCCTGTTAGTAATATGTTTCAGTACGTGATAAAACCAGCGGGAGTGGTCTCCCCTAAACTTTCTCGTATACTCCTAACACATGTAGAGAAAACTAGAATAATAAAAGACGTCAAATAAACTTCCGTCGCAAGTAAACCAAAGTTGGAACCACGCGTGGTTTGAAGGATCAAAACAAATTCAAATCCCCTGCGCACTCTTTTGCGCAACAGGACCTGGCGAGACTCCCTAAATATTTCCTTCCTTACAAAATCGCGCCAGAATTGGTTTTTGGCAAACTGCCAAGTTTCGGAGCTTCCGTTCTCTCTCCAATACGCACCAGTAGGCATGCGCAGAGAGTTAGTTTCAAAACTGAACAAGTATGCGATTATACAGACCGACAGACAGTCAACCCTTTGACGGATTTGGCCCAAAATTTTATACGGACCTACATTCATGACGATAAAACTGTGTATAAAATTTTATCCATCTGGCTTTTCAAGTTTTTGAGTTATAGCGTTCGCATGACCTCGAACATACAGACAGACAGACTTCCCGTTGACGTATTTTGTCCAAAATTTGATAGAAACCTACAAATTATGTTTAAAGACCACATACCAAATTTCATCCCCGTAGCTCTAATAGTTTTCGAGTTATCGTGTTCACAGACACACACACAGACACACACACAGACACACACACAGACAGACATAATTCCAAAATTGTGTTTTTCGGACTCAGGGAGGTCTAAAACGTGGAGATTCGTCAAAATCTCGAGTTCGAATTTTTTGACGATTACAATACTTTCTCTTTGTATACTTCGTATACGAGAAAGTAAAAATCATACGATTTCCTTCTCCTTCTTTCTGTGCATGCCTATAAAGATATTCATAAATCTGTATTAATAAAGAATAAGAACAGAGTCAGCATTACTCAAAAATTTCAAACACATCTACTGGAGAAGATAGCTTTTCTACAAAATATTGTGGAACTGGATTCCATCTAAGATATGCCGTAAGTCTGAGTTTTTATAACTTTCTGATATTCCATTGAGAAAATGTGATGTCTCTGTAGCCGTACACAACACACTTCGAAATGACATCATTCATCAAGCTCTCTCGCCATGCGACTTCGAAATCTAAACGACATAAAACATTCTGTTTTAGTTCCATAGTTACTGAAGATCGTTAAACGCATTCAAAGATTAAAACAGATCTATATTGCTTAGAAGTAACAAGATCAATTCTGGTATACAGAGCGATTTCAAAAGAATGCCTTAACTTTGAAAGGCTGCATATTCGTAACTAAACAAAGTAGAGTTTCTTTCTATAAATCGTTTTGAAGGGGACGTTCTAATGTTTTATTTGATTGGCGAGATGTCTCACTAGAAATATTCTTTGCATTACGAGAGTTGTTTTCCAATTTTTCAAAGCCCGATTTTTGCATAAATCTCATCCTGCGAAATCATCTCATCTACGACAAACATGAAAACTCAATTTGGCTCAGTAAGATGATTACAAATTTTGAACAGAAAATTTTTTTTCCAGAATTTTCTTTCGCATGAATAAAAAATAATAAATTATTTCGAAAATTGTTACAATACAGAAGGAAAAACTGAGTAGTTTGAGCTGTAAAAATCAATAATTCGCTGACGAAAACAAGGAAATTTTGTAATGAAACTAGAATTTCAGTAAATAAAATCTATACCATCTGACGGCATTGTAAATGGCGAAGCAAAGCTTCATATACGAGAAGATGTTTGGTGGCGTAGCTATTTCTAAATTTTCAGTGTGTCGTCCTCAGTTCAGGATTAGAGCTATTAGACGAGAAAACGCACTGATCCCAGCATTGAGCAACGTTTCTGTTGCTATGAGAAACACGTGCAGTTGGATAGTATTTTGAATGCTGTGAATGAATCTGGTTGGAGGCGGTTCACTTTCCCCACAGCCAAAAGTGTGAGGCCGGGACTCATATTAACTAACTTTACATTGATACAGACCATGGAGTTGTGAATAAAGCTGGTTGGAGGGGATTTACCGTAATGTACAGGCGCAGTAATATACGGAGGCGCTCCATCTCCCATAAAGGCAATCAGTACCGGATTACTAAATAGGCAATTGCCTATAGGCCCCGCAACTTTCAGTGTGTCACAGGTCAACAGACCTGGCAAATTTTGTATTAGGAATTGTATTTAAAATTTTTGGCAATGTTTTAACCATTTTATTTTAAATTTTGATCTTCTATATTCGAGATACTAAAACCAGTATATTTGTAGATGACGCGAGAAAGGAAGTTTGTTATTGCAGTTTGTCATAATATTTGTTTTTGAAAAACTGTTTATATAGAGATTAAATTGAAATCAACAAATTCTCACCACTATACAATTCAATATAACTATTTAAAGATATAAGTTTAAAAAATATTAATTTGTGTACAACCCCTCATCTTTCAGCTTCTCTTCGACAGGAGATAAAATTCTGCTCGTTGTAATGCCGATATCTTTCTAAATACTATTGATATTGAACTGAATATTTTTATATAAGTTGCCCTATATATCTGGCTTTAAAGTTGTGAAAGAAAAATTACGCTATGTTTCGCGCATGCGCAGTAAAACATTATTTACTAAAAATGCTCATAATTCCTGTAATATTCAACAATTCTTTTCCAAAGTTTTACACAAATGCTTCTCTAACATATTGTCATCTTTTCTGTAAGTTTCGTATAATATAACAGAAAACTCTGCATGTTATAAGCAAAAAACAGGTGGAAAAATTTGAGATTTTTTAAGAAAACCTTTATATCTTTCCAAATATTTGAGCTGAGTTTACAAAAATTCCTGTAAATATTATGCACATTAAACATTACCATTTCTGAAAGTTTCATCTTGTCATCTGTATTCTGTGAAGCGGGGTGGGCCAAACACCTTTTTGTCTTCATCAGTTTGTAGACGGTCCCCTAATTGCCCGCAGGACCGAATCTTCAATGTAAAATGTGAGTTATTGTCTATTATTTACATGTCCGAAGTTTAATGGTAGTCGGTTAAACCATTCCGGAGAAATTCTAAAAAATGTGAAAATCTGCAAGTGTCCGGATACTTTTGGGCATATAGTGTAATATGACATGACTCCTTGAAAGAATTTTTTTAAAAGAAAAAATAAATAATTAAAAAGATATCGTCTAACAAAAATTAAATATCTTGCCAAACATACCATCCCTATTTACAAAAAGATTCCAAGAAAAAAAATCAAACGGATCATTCCAAATTAGGCAAAAATGTTTGTGGCCCAATCTAGGCAGTTTTTGGACCATAGGAAAAAATGTTTACCTAACCTTATCTTTAAATTATTTTAATAAGATCGGTATAGTAAATTGTAGCAACACAAATTTCCTACCTGAAGATATAACAACATATTTTCATTCTTATTTTAAAACAGAGTAAGGACTTTTTTGTCTTTTGTTAAAATAATTAATTGACGATATCTAAATCCAAACACTTATTCTCTAACTGTAACCACATAGCAGTATTGGTCTAAATTCGGCGACTATCCCCTATAAATTAACCGAAAGTCTATCTTGACGGAATTCTGGTGAGCACATTGCCAGGCTGAAGAAGAAGCAGTGTTCAAAACAGACTGAACTGCCCTCTACCACGTGACTTTCTGACTTTCCATTAAGATCGGACTTGGTCTTCCAGAGGGCGTTTCGGGTTACCTCGAAACTGAAACTCTTGAGATGAAATTGAAACTTACGCCATTACTGTGCTCTTCTAATCTTTTGCTTCTAGCTTCATGAACCCGTGTTAGTTCTGTGTTGTGATTTATGTGTAATTCAGTCAATATAATGCTTTTTCAATTTGAAAACATGACTCAGCGTGTCTTATTTCGTTGTGCGTGATTCAATCGAATGGATTAACAAAGTTTATTACAGATTCGGCGCATGATCTCCCCGGGTCGACAGAAAAGGTAAGGTCTTTTTGATGTTCAATTTGCTTTGAATAAATCCTTACCAATTCTGAATGGAAATAAGATTAATTTCTTGACAAGCAGAGTTTCTCGCACACTCACAGGATCTCATTTCCGCTGGATTTCTTTTTGCGGAAATACTTGAAATGTAATATTCATAAAGGAAGTGCGGCTACAGCTGAAGAGTTGAGAGTAGCCATTGATGAAGAATGCTCTCAAATGACAACTGGTTTAATTAGTTATATCTGCAGTTCCAGCTGTTGACATTACCAGCAGATTTGGATAACAATAAAAAAAGTCGACAATTTCTAACTAATACTTCTATAAACAGTAGATCTTGGATCTAAATTACCTGCTTTACACCACAGTCTTAAAAGACTAAGCCATTATTTAAGCGAATTATTTACACGAGTGTCTGTCTTTAAAAGTAATAACAAGGTTGTAATTAAATGCAATTTGCTTTTATCGATATTTTTGAAGGCACTATGAATGGATTACTCTGTGGCTAGAATTGTTGTAAAAAGCTAAACATTGCATGAAAGAGAATCAATAAAACGGCCTCCATCTTGGAACGGTAATAACGGTAACCCATAAGTCGTTTTTAATGACTTCAAGGAACCTTCATGTCAAATATGAAGAAAATTGAACACATAACAGACTAGTTTGCGGACAAACAGAAGAAACATCGAACGGCCGAGTTAAAACAGGACCTCGCTTTGATCAATAACAGAGAAAATGTTACATTTGCATTGATTTCAGTTATGAAACTTAGAAGTTTGTTACTACTTCTTCTTCTAATACTTAGTCAACATATGTAAATAAATTAAGGTTTCTTTGCATTTACTCTTTGTGATATAGAATAATTTTTATATGTATTCTCGCGAAGCAGTCTTTAATTTCTAATGCATATGCAGATTAATTTTCAGAAAAATTTCTAAATCGAAATGGGAATTGCAAAAAACAAAGAATAAAAGTCTTTTACTAAATAAGCAGTTCATCTAAAAAAATAAAGAAAACAAAAGAAATATAAAACTGTTTTTCAAGCCCAAAAAAGGTTAAAAATAAGGAATTGAAAATATCCAGAAAATCTTACAAATGTTTGTTGTTCCCTTAAATCCTCATTTTCTAATTTTTTTTCTTTATCCTATTCACTCAATAACAGCTTTTTCTTCCAAATTTGAATCACACATATATATAGAGGAAAAATACCAAACAAGAATCATTCAGATTTGAAAGCGGATTTAATTTGCGCTGCAGATTTGAAAGATTGGAAGAGACATTAAAAGAAATGCCATAATTAAAGCACAGCATTACATCACACTTTATTGAAAAGGAAACAATTTCACAATGCAAATACATTTTTAATTAATCATATATCTCTTATGAGCATGTCCATCTTAAGCTTTCACAAGATTTACTTTAAATTAAAATGCAAATTAAGAAAGCACAAGACAACACCAAGAAAATTATTCCACACATTATTCCAGTGTTAAATGGAAGCACTTTCATTCTGTAAAATTCTGCAGTAAATTGTAATTACCATCATGTTTGACTTATTTAACGTATTATAATAAATACACAAACGTATTTTAACAATTATAAGCTGGTTTACCATTAAATAATAAGCATGCACAACTCACGAACACATCTATCTTAGTCTTTCACAAAAGATAATAAACAAAAAATAAGAAAATTAATACACTAGGCTATATCACATCTAAGCATTTATTAAATACATTTATTTTCATTGTCTTCAATAAAATGAAACGCTTTGAACCATGCATGAAAATGCTTTACAGCAAAAAGAATCAACAATTCTGTAATACGCATACATATACGAAAATACATTGCATCAGGTTGCATATTTTTTATAGAAACGTGATGAAATGAAATCAACATACGTTGATAATTCAGATCGCAGTAGAAAGTGGTGTAGACTCTAGTGTATTATAATTATGTATGCTATTGTTTGTCTCAAGCAGTTTCCTTCTTAAAATTCGGAATGGAAATTCATTCATCTATTATCTATTTATTTTAAACATTATCTTGTGTTCTGTACAAATAATTTATTTAAAAACATTATTAAACTACATGTACCACGGATATACAGTTTGATACTTGTTAGTAAATAGCTATGGAAATGCAATAGTGTAGAGAGGGTGAATAACGCTTGGAACAAAATTTGACTTACTCGCTTCCGGCGACGTAGCAAATTTAAGAAGACAACGGGTCATGGTGTTATTTTTTAGCTAACTGATAACATTCTGCTCTAAAAAAAGACAAAACTCATTACTTTCTGTCAGTGGTGCCCGCCAAAACTGCAGCCGATAGCATCTGTACCCCACGTGTATCCCCGCCACGACGTCACAGCTGAAATGCTCTTGCTAAGAAAATACCTCACTGCACATCAAAGTGAATGGTTTCTGAATTCTCTATGGTATGCGTCAGCAGATGTCTTTTCAAAGATTTTGGACAAGAGAATGCTTGTATACAAAA
>BGPR01021137.1:0-26892 GCA_013235015.1 Araneus ventricosus
CCGGACGGGGTAAATTTTTGGGAAACAGCTTTTCTGACTGTTGAACTACCGACGCGCCAAAGGACTTCAGAATTGATAGTAAAAATCTCATATTTCGCTTCTTTTTTTAAATATTTAATCGCGAGAAGGGGAAATTAAAATTTTTGCTTCCTATAATACAGATCATTGGGTTGAAATTAAAGTTATGCTATTACGTCGGCAAGGCCTCGAACCCGGGTCAACTGTTTGTGAAAGAGCTATTCTGACCGTTGAACTACCGGCGCGCGTTTGGACTTCCGAATTGATAGTAAAAATCTCATATTTCTCTTTATTTGTTTTATACTTTAACGCGAGAAGGAGCAATTAAAATTTTTTCTTCCTATCTTGCTGACCATTGGTTTGAAATAAAAGTTATGCAATTGTGTCTTCGGGAGTCGAACATGTGTCAACTGTTTGGGAAACAGCTATTCTGACCGTTGATCTACCAACGCGCGGAAGCCTTCAGAATTGATAGTAAAAATCTCATATATGTGTTCTTTTGTTTTATAATTTATCTCGAAAAGGAGCAAATAAAACTTTTGCTTTCTGTCTAGTGGACCAATGCTTTGGTTTAAAGGTTAATTATTTGCGTCTCTCAGGATTAACTGGTTTTGAACCCGGCTCAAATGTTTAGAAAATAGGTATTCTAACCGTTGAACTACCAACGCGCGGTTGGTCTTTAAAATGATAGTAAAAATCATATTTACTAAAGAATTTTGGCACACTAACATTTTTAACAAAAAAAAAATGTGTCACTCTTCTGAGACCATTACTGATCAAGTTATGAAGCTTTGAATTCATTATTTTTGGCCAATCAATAGTCTAAAATGTCTTAAAAGAATGAAAGTTTTATAAACCGTGCTGAATGATACTTTTTTTAAAAAATGTTGGTGTTTCAAGATTATTTAGTAAATATGGTTAATATGTAGGGGGACTGTATAAAAATTAATTTTTTGTAATTTTTCACCCGTTCTTTCGTTGACTCAAACAACATAAAATATAATTTTTTACTTTATTTAAATCATTTTCCCAACTAGAAGTATATTCCTGTCTCTTACGGTTTTTAAATTAACCAATGGGCGTCGTTAAGATTGGGCACCGTGTATAGTAAACATAAGCGTCTGAAAATAAACATATATTTAATTTTCTATTGTAATTGTCAAATCTTGCTGAAGTTTTTCTCATTCAAAATTATTACTTCTATTTTCAAGCAATTCTCTTTGACTTTACTTTTTTCACATTTGTAAAGATGAAGTTTTGTAATCGAAATTTTGTACACGTGTGCTATTGATGACGATGCACTGTTTGAATATTTATGACTTAATTATCATTTAATCTGTTTTAGTAATATAATAGCTCAGATCTCTCGGTAACGCTCTGACGTCACCAACAATAAGATTCGCGCCATAGCACTGCGAGACGCTAAACAGCATTATTTCATTGTTAGAAAACCTAAATTTCAGTAATTTTAAATTTAAAAGATTAATTGTAGTTATAATTTCAAATTTAATAGCTCTAAAATAGTGAAATAAAAATTGCTATTCATCGATATAAAATTTATCTCGCCATGATCAATAGTTCCCGAGAAATTTTAAATTATATTAATCATATATTTCAAATTAATTTCCGTTTTTTAATAGAAAGTAGTAAATTACGTCAGTGGTATATCACGCGCATGATATATTTTGGACGCCACGATGCATCTAATTATTTAGTGCAATCGTGATGATATAATTTGATAATATTTTTTGTCAACGTTAAAATTTACACAAAGAATTAACTGAAGTACAAGGAAAATTGTTGAACAACGGAAAATACTTCACACTGAATGTTGTTTAACAAGAAGTTTTTTGAATAAAGAAATATGTAAATAAAAAAAATATTTCCTGTCATAATACATATGTTTATTTTTTTGTTTTCAATCAATGTTAAACATTTCTCACGCATATATATATATATATATATATTTAAACACGTCAGATTTGACGGGAAATCTCTCGAATGAAGAGGCAATTTGCACCCGTCATACCACGACGGGTGATTTTCTAGTATTTAAAATAATGTGGTAAGAAACTTTCACCCCTTTCGACTTTCCACTCGACCGATTTCGACAATTTTTTTTTCATATGAAAGCTCACGACGTCTAGATATGTCATCAAGTGTCGCCTGCCCCCCCCCCTCACACACACACCATTTTCGAACGAAATCGAAAAAACACTTTCGCACTATACATTGTCTACGGGGAAAAACCTTGTACAAATCCCCCAGCCCGAACCATCTGACCGATTTCGACAATTTTTATTTTATATGAAAGTTTATGACGTCTAGATTTGCAATGAAGGGTCGCCTGCCCCCCACCACTCGACATTTTCGAACGAAATCGAAAAAACACTTCTCCACTGTTCATTGTCCATATGTTTTTTTCGATTTCGTTCGAAAATTGGGGATGGTAAGGGGAGGCAGGCGACCCTTCGTTGCAAATCTAGACGTCATAAGCTTTCATATAAAATAAAAATTGTCGAAATCGGTCAGATGGTTGGGGCTGGGGGATTTCTACAAGGTTTATCCATAGACAATGTACAGAGGAGAAGTGTTTTCTCATTGATGACATATTTAGACGCCATAAGCTTTCATTTGAAATAAAGATTGTCGAAAAACGTTTAGTGGTTGGGGCAGGAGAACTGTCTGAAGATTTTACCATATTATTTTAAATATATAGACAACAACAGTTTCATCACAATGGCGTGTCAAAAATATTGTAAAATACCTATTGTAGGTGATGGAAACTGTTTATTTAGGGCGACATCATTCTGTATTTATGGATCTGAAGACTTTCATGCCGAAATTCGTGTGAAAGTTATACAAAACATTCCAACTAGATGAGGTTTATTGAAAGATTTTACAATTTTAAAGGAGTCTGTTGTCTACAAAGAATATGAAATCTATTTTGATTTTATGGTCTGTTCTACAGTATTTAAAACTGAAAAAGTGGTGGTTGAGAGCCTCGAAGCAGCAAGGTGGCAAGAACAGTGCTGAGCAAGGTGGGTGCTGACCGCGAACCCGCCTGGAGGGTGGCGACAGCTGCTAGTCTTTAATTAAAGTAAATTTTTATTTAATTTACTGTTACCTGTGGTGCCACTTGTTTGAAAGTTTGGGAAAATGTGGTTTCAAGATTAAATTGTGGAAAATAAGTGAGATAAAAATATCGCTGTTTAGTACATTAATAAAACTGTGTTTTTAAAAACTTTTTTAATTTAATTTATTACATTCTAACTTTTAAATATATGACAGAAAACAAGCTTTTTTAAAGTTTTTAGCAAACCCTCTGTTCTTTTATGTATCTACGTTAACCCTTTGAGGAAGACTGTCACGCGGACATGCCAGCTGTTTGGCACATTCTCTCCTGATTATCACAATTACGTGTCGACTCTTGTGACTTTTAGCTACCGACTATCACGTCGGCGTGACATTAGCTTTAGTGCAATTAGGCTGAACTAGAAAAAGTGCTCCGACCCTGAGCATCCACGCGCGTTGGGAAACGTCGCACGTTTTCAGTGCGGCGGTCCTCAAAGGGTTAAGGCTAGTAGGCAATAATAAGGATCTGCACTGGAATATAAACTAAGATGCATTAAAAATACAATAAAAATAATGCAAAAAATAGGAAGTAATTCAGAATTCCGAAGTAACTTTAAAAATCAATAATTCTCAGACGAATAGAAGTAAAAAGTTTCCGCTTGTGCAAAAAGGTTAAAATGAAACCGGGTTTTTTTTTCTTTTTGTAACGAAGCTATAATTTATTTCGAGCACAATTACATTTTAAACCACCAAATGATTCGACAGTTTTCTGAGCGATGCGTTGCATAGAATAAGAGATTAGTGTCATCCTCCACTCAGGAGCTCAGATGTCAGGCAAGGAACCACATTTTGCCATAGCAGTAAGCATGTTATGATTAGGTTTAGGTTTAATTCAAATAGGTTTATTAGATGCAATTAACCTAATTAGTAATTCCAGGTTCGACCTTTGTCTAATAATTATTTTCATTAATGTAATCAATTTAACTCTCAGAATGCGACACAAAGAAAGACAATATTAATTTGAAAAATATGACATTAAACTTTATTTACAGTATAGATATTTAATTATAAATTTAGCACTAAATAAAATAAGTCCAGGAAGAGTAAGATCACCTAAAAATAATTAAAACAGTCTCTAATCAACAGTCTGTAATTGTCTCTAGAGATTCGATATCATGAAATGTATTTCAAACTCACCAGGCGGCGTTACGCTATCTCCAGTCCAGTATTCATTAAAATGTATGCGCTTGTAGTTTCCAATCAAAGGTACTAATAGAACCAAGTCACTTAACTCTCCTCTTTACTCACCATATATGGTCTCAATAAAGTCTTTTTAATTTACCAGGCAGCCACCGTCACTTGGATAATGAAACCATTCGGAGAAATCGGCCACTTAAAGGTTTCTACAAAACCAACCACTTCCTTTCTTGTTATCTTATTCTCAGCTCCCTTTTTTGTTATCTCCACCCCTTTATATATCTCGGGGTCCAATCTTCGTCCTTTGCCTTGCTCAATGGGCCAGGGGGTGGTGTCTTGATTCTTCTCGATCTATCTCGAGTTCAAGGGTGGCGCCGCTTCCACTTCTCGAAAATTTGACGTTATTCGCCACCATTCTGGAAATTTCTAATCCAGAGAGTTCTCAAGTTCACTATGTAATTCACTGTGTTCTTTATATATCTTGGGGTCCAATCTCCGTCCTTTGCCTTGCTGAATGGGCCAGGGGGTGGTGTCTCTGGATTGTTTTCGAATTTTCTAGAGTTCAGGGGATACGTCGCTTTACTCGCGAGAATTAGAGGGTAGTGTCTTGATTCTTCTCGACCTATCTAGAGTTCAAAGGTGGCGCCGCTTCTACTTCGCGAAGATTTGACGTTATTCTCCACCATTCTGTAAACTTCTATTCCAGAGAATTCTCAAGTTCACTATGTAATTCGTTGTGTTCTAATTCAAGCAAAATATTACACAACAAGCAACATTTATTTTACTCATCTTCTGACATATTATAAGAAATGGCGCTTTATGCTTAGTTGACTGTCAGCCAATCATTAATTCAAAAGAGTTTTGATTCCATACTTGTTGCGCCACCTGTCAGTGAGTTTGAGAAAAATGTGTTCTCAATATTAAACTGTGAAAAATTATTAAAATAAAAAAATCTGCTGTTTTGTACACTAATAAACTGTATTTTAGAAAACTGTTCCAATTTAATCTATTCTAACTTAATTTTTGTTCCTGAATCTTTGGAATCCGGTAGGAGGACATATTGAACGTATTCATATTGACATATTAAACGTTCTCAAGCCATTATGCAACTCTTTGCGTTATCTTATGTGACGCATCATTGCACAAATTGCAGAATCACCTATTGATGGAGACTGTAAACTACTCAAGTGAGAAATGTTGGTTTCAAGAAAGAAAAAAAAAAAGATTTCGTTTCCGTCTCTTCTATGCAAGCGATCTCTTCCCATATCCATTCGTTTTAGAATAATTGGTTTTTAAAGTTTTTAATGTAGTAAAGTCTCCTATAGTTTTCTGTACCTCACGCTTTTACGACTTTTATTTTAACCTCCAGATTTTTTATATAAAATATTTTTCCTTTTCATTCCGAAAATAAAAGCGTGTTTTTTAAAAAAAGATTTTCTTTAATATATTCACAAAATAATAATCACCGGAGATGGTGCCGTTTTCCGCCGTCAGAAGTGGGACTTTTACTTCTAAAACACCTAAACTTTTCCCGGAATCGAGCTTTGTCACCCTGTTGTTGTAAAGTCGTTTGCAAACAACTTGACCAATTCTTGAAGTTTACATCCATATTCTACACATTCTATTCGAAATTTCATCTTGAAGTAAATTACCTTCAATTAATAGTCTTGATTTCTGAAAATAAATATTCCTCTTAGAACATAATCTATATATTCAATATTCTACTAGAGTATTAAACTTTCTATTTCGCATTAGTGATATTCTTATTCTAAGAATAAATATTTTAATTCTAATGTTCTTATAATATTCTTAATTTCTTACCTTAATTATTTTTTATCAAAAATATAGATGTCGAAACAAAGCCGTGAAAGTGCGAGATTTTGATGGAAATACTATATGTAAATGGGGATTTTAATCATATTTATAACATATTTTAACTTTTAATGCAATGTTCTGGAATTTCTTTTTTTGTGATGTTCATTGCGTCTTAATTTCTTTAGAATATTGCTTGATTTTCGATGAAAAAATTATTTCCTACTTTTTACTACTCAAATAAAACCGCGTTTAAAAACTCTTTATTTTTATTATTTTCTACTTTTTAGTCTTTAATACATCTCATAATTCATCATTATAAATATTGTGGAATACAAAAATTAATATTTCTCAAATTGACTACTAGATGGCGCCAACTGTATGAAATCAATATTTTGTAAAATTATTATATTAATCGATAGTTAAGAGTTCTAAAATTATTAAATTATTGCATCGTCATAGGAAACCAAGAATTTTATAAAAATTTCAGAATTCTAGTACATCAGGACGCGAGTGAAAAATCGATTATAAAATCCGATTTTCACAAACATGAAACATTTCAAGTTAAATAAAAGCGTTTAATAAAGCATCTGGCAGCCTCTTCGAGGGAGAATCCGATGTATTGTCGAAAAGTTGGGGAAACATTGCTCTGGAATTGCAATTCATGCACGTGGTAGATTTCATTTCTCAATGCTCAAAGAAAATGCATCAAATATGGTCACTTGTGAAATGCGAGAATGTAGTTTGCTAGGTTGTCTCACCATAGAATGCCAAGTCTCCATCGGGGAATTTTCTGAGTGAAATACAGAACTGCCGGCCAGTGACTGCGATTTGGTTGAATAAGTAGGAGGGCAAAAATTCATTGACACCTAAAAGTACCTGGGAGTATAGGGGTAAAAAACAAAATTTAAAAGTTTAGCTACAAACTTTGCTAACTTTCCCAGACACTATTTCTTTTTAATAATTCTTAGTTTTAGGCAGCTAAAATGAAATAAAAATTTAATTTTTCCAGCAAAAAGAAGGGGTGAGACTGCCGCTCCCCCGACTCGGCGTCACTGATGTCGACCAAACAAAATGTTTCAATTTTAGTTAAATTTCGTTAACAAGAAATATATACCTGAAAGGTAAACTAGCTTTAGTCCAATGTTGCTAATTTTTTATGTTTTCAACGTATTTGCATTATACCGATGTCCGCATTTTTGGATCCGACCGAATCTTCGGATGATATCTTCGGATACCGACCGAATCTTCGGATCGGATGGTATCTGCGTGTACCGACCACATCTTCGATGATATCTGCGTATACCGACCGCATCTTCGGATGATATCTGCGTATACCGACCGCATCTTCGGATGATATCTGCGTATGCCTACCGCATCTTCGGATGATATCTGCGCATGCCTACCGCATCTTCCGATGATATCTTCGGATGATGAAAGTGCTATAACTGTTGGTCGAAAAAAACCAGAGAGACCTGCTCTCAAAAAATTTAAATTGTGCGTCGCAATATATTTCGCTCTGGAATTTCTGTTAAATGTTAAAATCGTTACTTAAAATCACTTATCTCTGACGTACAGAGATATAAATTTATATAATAATCAAAATCTTATATCGTTTATTTAACGCTAACATCTGAAAGGAATGAAAACAAGTGGTTTCACAAATACATGAAAATAATCATGCCATAAAAATTAATAATCACTTGATGCACATCAAATGCGTCGGGTAATGTATTTTTTCAACATAAATTTTACAAAAAGTATTTTTAAATATTCATTTCCTTCATATTCAATCGATGGTATCTCGTATCAAGCATTGGTTGATTAAGTAGCATTTTTATTTTCCCAAGTCAAACTCAAAAGTAGCTTTATGCAGTGTCAAGAAGAAAAAGTATTTTTTTTATCAATTAATTTTCTTACATTTAATCGAATATATCAGTAAACACAATTGTAAAAATATGTTTATTGTTTGGAATTTCGCATAGTTTTAGATTTTAATATATTTTTTTGCATTTTACACTACGTTCTTTGACGCTAGGCTTAGGAGAGCACTAAAACATAAATTTTTCAGGCAGAAGTGTTTTAGTGATTTCCCAGTTGATTTCACGACATGTAACATTAGTATTCAAAATGTTATTGAAAAAATGCGAATTGAGCATTAATGGGTTAATAGAAAGTTATTTTTCCGATTCTAACTGCAAAGTTTTATTTTTAATATCCGTTTCTTTTCTAACAGGTGGGCCTCTAGACGAAGTGAATGAATCAGAACCACCTCCCGAGCCTTGGGATATTGAGTGTCCTTTGCCCAAACCTTTCCAAGTACATTCCATGACTTTAGATATTCCTCACACCGATGTCCTGATGACGTGTCACGTATGCGGTGGCATTGGGAGCAAAAGATGCACAGCCTGCTCTGCTGCAGGATGGGTAAGTTTCACTGTAGGGTAAATGTGAATGTAGTATGACGTTACTTTCAGGTAAAATATTGTTGCAAAAGTCTTACTGTGGGTTTATGGTGTAAACAGTCAACACGCAGGATAATGGAGAATGAAGGGTTATTTACAAATATGCAGGAAAACACGTAGCACAGGTACAGGAAACAGTAGTTCTTGCACAGATTACCAATGTAAACAGACAACAATTCACAGGTAATAAAGTTGAGCACTTTGATATTTAGCAACACAAACAGTCAGCAGGTAACTAGTAACGACAATAACTGCACTTTCAATAGCGCTCAGCTCACCAGCTTTCTAGCTCGCACTGAGGACGAACTCCAAAGACGTTCACGCTCCAAGGCGATCCCAGTCGATCAACACACACCATCATCCAAGCGCTCTCCTTATATAATCTCCCGCGGTAGGCCATGACGTCACATGGAATCTTCTAGTACATTCAAGCGTATCTCCTCTACTAATAGAGATATCGAGAAAATTCCAGCACCTTTGAGATCCCATATTTCGTTGCCAAGTTTGTCGCCAAGGTCAGGGGTCCAGACGTGGCTGCTGTCAGTCATCTCGTACTTGCCCCTGTAAAACTCTCTTCCCAACCATAAGACTCACATTGCTGGGGAGCGACTTTCCATGTTTGTAACAATATACAATCACGGACTCCATATAAATTATGAAAAAGTTATATCTGATATAGCAATTTTAATCAAGCTTGTTATGAAATTAATACATGTTGGCAGTAGTCAAATACACCTCTATTTCATTCACATGTCCGAATCATTTTCAGCGCAATCGTAGGAAAAGATTAAAACTAGGCGCCTTTTATAAAAACGTGAAAATAATAAGCATAAAAGTCAACAAATGTTAAAAATAACATAACTGAAATGAATATTAATACAGTGAAACCTGTACTAAACGGAATATAAAGGGACTAGAAAAAATTTCCGTTTTAGACAAGATCCCGTTTCAAACAGAGCTCATTAGTATATGAGGATTTCCGACGGGACCAAATATTTTTTCCGTTCAAGACAGGATTCCGTTTTTTACAGTGTCCGTTTTAAACAGGTTTTACAGTACTTTTACGAACGATATTCTTTCTTGAAATGTTTTAAAAGTTTAACGCAAGGCGTGTGTGTTTTATTCGAAGCACTCAATTTAAGACTTAACTATATAATAAACTCGTAACAATAATAGTTGCCTGTGTTAGACAAACAATATGTTGCTTTTTAGTGTATTTTAACGATAAACAGGTAACAATTGACAATAACACAGCAATCAGCTTCTCAACTAAATTATGCACCACCAAAATTCATGTTGCCCCATGATAACTAGAAATTAGCACAATTTAACTTCAATTTTTAAAATAATTATCTGAAAAATTTATAAGAACAATTTTATCGATTTCTGCTGTAGGAAAGATGCTCTCTTTGCCTTGGTGATGGACACAAAGTATCCTTACAAGGATACAGGGAACGCTGCTATCGGTGTTTGGGCACTGGAAGAAAAAAGTAAGTCTCTTTTACGTGTTTATCTAATGCAGAACTGTTGTAAGTATGACTAGTAAATCTCCAAAGAGTTCTTATATGATAAAGTACGAGGGGATATCAGACAGTAAGGTTCCGTATTTTTTTCCTTGAAATGTGCTTGATAGTGCTGTATAGGAGTTAAAATCATAATTTTATTTGTTCTGTTTAGATCAGTTAATGCATACAACTGAGATAGGGGTCCAAGAAAGAAGTGCGATCAGTAATACGCAATTTACGTGCCATTCTGGCATTGGGAAATTCTGCCACATCCTCTTTATAGTCCTGATATAGCCGCTTCTCACTTTAATTTATTCCTCAAGCTTAAAAAATATCTTTGAACACACCAGTTTTTACTCAGATGACAACGTTAATAAAAGCCGTCAACAATTGGTTTCATCATCAGGACACATCTTTCTATTGCCAAGAATTAGATACATTCATTTACAGGTATGATAAATGTCTCAACAAACTAGGCGATTGTATTTAAAAATAAGGTACTTATTCATCCACGTTCATATATGCTATAATTTTCTTCATTGTATATTCAAAATTCTCAAAATAAAAAAACCGGGAACCTTGCTTTCTGTTATACCCTCACATTTTCATAATGTTAGTTACAGCTGCAGAATATTGTAGCTAATCTGTTCTTAGATTTGGCCGTTTATGATTACTGTATTCTCTAATATCTTCATATTTAATTCGAGCTCAAAAAATAAAAGACTCCCTACATTTCACAGACATTTATTTTCATATTTAGTCAACTTATGAACACGAACATTAAAACATCACGAACAAAAACACAGACGAAGAACAGCCAGAACACATTAACAGAATTCTGGAAGAACGCTAAATGAAAAGTTTAAGAGCAGACGATTCACAGACGATGAACAACTTCCATCAGGAGCAATAACTTTATTAACAGAAAACTAATTTCCAAAAAGAAAATCAAACTGAAACTGAAAAATATTCTATGACAATCAGGTTGTAATATTAATTTTCTGATTCTTCATATTTATTTTCTTTCAAATAATCGGGTCTTATCACCGCTTGCTTCGAAACGAATAGAAAAAAGAATATCTTTAAACCTTGTGAAAAAAAGTTTTGGTCGGAAAGAAATGATTACTCACGAAGTACAGGAAGTAAAGGTTTTAATTTAGGAGGAAAAAACAAGATCCGCGCCACGATAGCATAAAGAAAGTCTTTAATTGAGGAAAAAGTAGGTGCACAATTGGTAATAATTAGGAGTTCACGAAAATTGCGCACAGCAGCGCGTTTTGAGTGTGTTCGGATATAATTTAGATGAATTAACTGGCTGATAAGTTGCAATTTAGCTGCGAGTCGACACGCCTTCTCTTAAATGATGGAAAATGATCGAATGTGTGTTCCAAAATGGAACAAGTCCGTTCTCGGGAGCTAGACATGGATATAGAGACTTTTTTAAATTTTGAATGTTCAGTAGAGTTCCTCTAATACGGACTAGATAGAACCGCACCATGTTCGGATCATCGAAAGTCCGGATAATCTTAATTTGCCTTAAAATGCTCATAATACAAGTTTTAGATGTGTAAAACTATAAAAATATTTGACTTTTATCATAAATATATAAACAAAAGAAAATGAAAGAGATTTTCTAAAAACAATTGTAGGGAGTAAGTCAGTCCCTGGAAAGCAGCAAGGGTGCTTTATTATTTTCGTACGGACTTCTACTAAAATTTGTATATCCTGCTTTAAAAAAAATACCGTCCGGATAAGGGGATTCGGATTAGCGGGGCTCTATTGTAATTCCTATGTTTAATATCAAAATAGCATTACATAACACTAAATAGTTCCTCAATCAACAGCTCCTTAGTTTTCACTCAAGCCCGCCAGTGAATGATGCAAGTCCTAAAGCTGCAGAAATTAAAACATTAACATTTCACTTCAATATCTGACTCCTTATTTGCGATTTTGGCAAAACAATTTACATATTTAACCGGCATGTCCGGCTAGCTCACAGGAAGTGAAATGGACGGTTGAAATGAAGCTGGGCCATAGTTAAATGAAATTAAATTTATTTTTCTCACATTTTTCACATAAAACAATTCTGGATTTACCACGATTACATAAACTGACAAGCCACATTATTCAACTCTCCACGCATGGCGAGATTTGTCCGATCGGTCCCAGTGAGAGGGAAAAAGCGACATTCTCGCACGAACAGTCAAGAGAGTCTGTCTATCCTCCTTCTAATAGCGAAAAGTCCTTGCAGTGCCGTCTCTTGGTAAGAGGGCGAGATAAAATGTGATTCTCACACATATCAGTAGGTTGAAAATTGTTACAAAATGTAGAAAACCGTCAATTTAATATTTCTTTCGCCTGCTCACGAATTAACTGAAGTTTAAAAATAGATAAAACTACGACGTCTTGCACTCTCCCTGTGGCATTGACAACTACAATTTATATTTTAACTTTTTACAATTTAAATTTTAACTTTAGTGCAATCCGCCTAACGGTAGGTTAAAAACGGAAACCATGTCGAAAAGAAAAAAAAGTTTGCGATATAAATTTTTATTATATAATTAAAAGATTTTGTTAATATATTTACGAAAACCTTAACTTAACTTAAAGTTTTTATATACTCTTATGTGTAAATCTTTATCAAAACTTCACAACAGTGCAATAAATTAATTCACGCTTAAATATTTATTCACTATCATACAACTAAACAAATGTCCAAAACTTAGGAGACTAAATTTTACAAAAACTCCAAGCAATGAACTTTTCACGGTGGTGTATTTCAGTATGTGCATATACACATGTTGTTTCAAATTCTGTGTTATGACTAAAGATTTATGGCGTCCATCTTTGACACCATCCAGTTTCACCAAAATAATATTATGCAGATTACAAATTTATTGAACAAAATTTGTATTATTATTTTTGTCACAAACTGTTCTCAAGTCTTTGCCTCTTATTCTATGAAAATATACTTCACGTTCATTAAGTTCTAGTCATTTCTTCTTTCAGATGTTGGAAATGTAATGGAGAAACCATAGCTGTTTGTTTAACATGCAGTGGAACCGGACAAATTCGTTGCTTTATAACAATCGCAATTTCATGGTATGTTCTTTCATATTGCTATACACCTATTCCTCAATTTACACGGTATTCAGGTCAAAAGAAAGACTTTGATATAACATATATCATATAGCACGTATACATTTGTTGCCAAATCATTCGTTAAACGCTCGCAAGCCGTTCATTGAGATTATTTTCACAACCCCTAACCATGGGAAATTAGAGAACCATCAGTCAACGCTTGTCAGTCGCCAATGGAGGGTGATGACTCTTCGGAAGTGTTTTCGAATACGCCTTCGTCCGCAGATTCGATCTTGGAGGGGTTCGCGGAGAATGAAGAATTACTCACGAATATGTCCCAATGTGAACTGCGAATCCCTTTGTGTTCGCCGAAAAATCGAAAGAATTTAGATCGCCGCGAATAATTTGTGAATTGTTCATCCAGTGCTGACAATCTCGTTCCAGCCTGTGAACAGCTGCTCGCGAACCGTTCGGTTCGCAAGTGTATACTCGCCTTAAGAAGGCTGAGTTTCGTTTCCCTTGACTTGAAACCTTGACACCTTGAAAAATGGTGTTCTACTGGTTCCCGCGACTTTTGCGAGATTGGGACGTTTCACTTAAGGATGGATGAGTTGACTGCAGGAGGGGCGCCGTCAAGCTGGATATTCACGGTGACACTGCTCCAAGCCATTAGGAACTTCGCTCCAGACCGTTCCCATTTTTAGCCCATCCGTTCACGGATTCTTCAAACTACGATCTCCGCCAACTCCTCCTCCCGCCTTCAAAACGCAGTCAATTTCCACAGTCCATCTCCGCCACAGTCTACAATTTGTAGCTTCCGTTTTGTGAGAGAGCCTCGCTCTTCTTCCCCAGGGTCGTATTTCAGTTTTATGACCCGACACTCCAAATGGATATTGGATTTCCAAATGTTTCGACGACAACAATCCAATTCGCATTGACAAATGGTTTTGGATCGAAGCGCTCCAAGTGGCTTGGAGCGGTGCATCCGTGAAAGTTCCTATTTTGCAGAAAGTACAGAGCCGTATTTAATACGCGTGGAAAACGGTTATCTATGTTTGCATTCGTGATGAGGCGCGATAATACTTTTACCTATTCGATGCGAAAACGTTATATAACGTTAATATAATTAAACTAAACTAAAACTATTCGATGCTTGAATTTCAAGTTAACACATTCACTGCTACAACTCACACGTCTCAGATTCGAGCAATCAATCTAAATAGATGACCTCTTCTCTGCTGTAGTAAAGAGGTAGTAGAGAAGGATGTCATCTAATTAGTTGGCACCAGCGCGTCTGTGGCAGTGAAAGTATTAACACGATAAGGCAAATGCAAACAAAAAATACTAAGTTTTGCCAATGTGGAAATTTTTCTTTATTTCTGTTTTAATCCGTTGTAGTATGTTTTAAGATACTGTCGCGCAGTTAGTTGTAATCAGTAATAGTAGCACAATGAATTCAAAATCGTTACGAAGCGTCGATATTTGAATCCCTTCTCTTTCTTGCAAAAAGAAAAATGGCATAATATCTCTACATTATATGTGTGCAGTTAATAGATATACAAACTAACGTATGCATATCGACTAAGTACATACTACCTAATTGTGACGTCACGTGAACTCATAAGATTATCATAGCTTTGTCTGCGAAAGTTGTTGATATCACATGTACTAGATATCTTTTTCAGAAATAAGTTACTTAATTTTTGAATATTGTGACACGTTTTTCGGATTTTTTGCATCATGCTTTCATGGGAAATATTCAATAATTTCTCCCAAAACGATTAAAAGATTAAATCTAAAAAATCAGCAGTCTTTTGTAAAACCTGATGGAATTTTTTTTTTGCGCTCAAATTTTTAATCGTTGATTTTCCGCCATTCATATAAATTGGGGGGGAAAAAACAAAACTTAACTTAAAGTACTGTGAAAAATGCGTTTATTTCTTGTCACTTTAATTTGTTCTATTTTCAAATCACTGATTTTGAAGAAAAAAAAAATGGTTAAAGGATACATCTCCAAATATACATTTTGAGATAAGGCCTTCTTTGCAAAAGATTGCAAACAAATCCTAATGTTGTATTTTTCCGAAATTTATTGTTGCAGTATCAGTAGTCTGTAGTGAAGATAGATTCAATTTTGCATGCGTTCATTTTGCAGTCGAAATACATTAACGTGAAGATTGCAATACGGCATCGAAGTATCATTGCTATTTTCGTCTCCTTAAATAAAATTTCTATGTTGTGGAAATTGGGGTAAAACCTGGTAACTAAGACTCGAAGGCCTGTTGGAGCTAAACTATTCGACATAGGGCTTGTCAAATTGTATTAAAAACATTCATTGTTTATCGGAGTACAATATATCTTTCTAGAAAAGTCATAGTTTCACTACTTTTTTATCAATGATAATTTTGTATAAAAAAAGGCAAATCAACCGGTTTTACCCCACTAGTGGGCTAAATTCTTTAGATTTTTGGTGGAATTTTTATATAAGTTGCCCTATATATCTGGCTTTGAAGTTATGAAAAGAAATTTACTCTACATTTCACGCATGAGCAGTTAAGCATTATTTATTAAAAATACTCATATTTCCTTTAATATTCAACGTATTTACTTCAAATTTTAATACAGTGCTTCTCTAACATATTGTCAAGTATTCCGTAAGTTTCGTACAATTTGGCATTAAACTCTGTATTTTATAAGCAAAAAACATGCGAAAAATTTAGGATGTTTAAAGAAAACTTTATATCTTCCCGAATATTAGTGATATTTTTATGAAAATGCATATAAGCAATGTGCATAAGAAGGGAAATGATTGATGAAAGTTTCAAAACATTATCAGCTTACCTAGAAACGGGGTGAACCCAAATCATTTTCGCCTTCATCAATTTATGGACGGTCCCCTAAATGTGCTCGAGACAAAATCTTCACTGCAAAATGTGAGTTCCCACGGTTCTCCACAACTGAATGTGAACCATTGTATTTAAATTAACTCCAAATGTTTCGCATTCTACCAATTTTGCAATACTTTTGGCCAGTAGTGTATAAACAATCAACGTCTAATGTGTTTTTATCGTCTTCATCGGAAGAATCATCAGTATTGTTTGACCCGATTTTACCCTGAGTGCAGAGGATATAAAAAACGAAATAGAACCGAGCAACTGTTCGATTAAATACTTGTCATTTAATAGAATATAAATCCTTAGTAAACATATGAGAAGCTGGACTAAATATAGTTTTTATAACTGCATTGATTATTAAATAAGATAAGTGTGATGTTGAGAACCTCAATTTATCAATCCGTCGAATTAATCCGCGACAAACAGTGGTTCACTCCTCAAGTAAGACAAATTATCCTAAATATTTCGTTTTGAGACATATGCTAACGTTAGCTAGATTAACAAGATTAAAATCTCGTTAACGTTAGACGTTAACGAGATTTTATTGCCAGGGAACAGAAGTTGTGTCTTGAAAATATATAGGCGGGAGATGTAACTCATGCCAAAATGATCTAGTGTTTTCCTTTGTGTTTTCTGTTCGTGTATATGTATTTGCTTGATATGAAGGTATGATACTAAGTATGATGGTGAAATGAAGCTTTTCTTAATTGCATGTGTATGAAATTTATTCTGTATGTTTTATGACATGGAATAAGACATTGAATTTTGTTGAAACAATTATGTTACTTTAATCAAGTTAGTTCACTAGTGAATGATATTGCTGTTATTATGATCATTTAATATCTACAGTAAAACGTCAATTTGGACTTTATTTTGTCTTATGACATGGACTGTGTTGTAAAAGGTTTAAGTGAAGTGATCATGTTATATGTAGTCTGGAAATAAACATGTGTGTCTGTGAATGACATTTGCTTTAATTCATTAAATTTCTTCCAAAATGCCTCAAGATAAAATATAAAATTGGCTTCTCAAACAAAATCCTGGATTGTATTTTTATGTTTAAGATGGATCATTTCAATGTACTGTTGTTTATGTTTTAATGATTTTTTTAAAAAAATAAATGTATGTTATTCAGATCTGCACAGGTTGATTTAATGTAGGAGGACAGACTCCTTAAAAGTTTTAAATTATTATTTCTATTTCAAATTCATCTTGTTCTTATTCAAAATTTTACAGTTGATAATTGTTTTCCTTTGTTAAAAGATCTCATGTAGACAGAGCTTCCTTAAGGCATGGCCTGGATGAACACTGAGTTATTGCATTAATAAAACACAACGCGAAAAATTATTATTGTCATTTACATGACTTTGGGTTAAGTCCCTCATTGTTTAAGATCTAAAAATGATAAAAGAAAAATAAATTCCAAATTTTTCAATACGACATAAGTTAAAAATAAACGAACATTAGAGATTGAGGTTTTAGAACAAATAAACCTTAACCTTCACAGTGAATTCGACAGCAACAACAAGACCGTTTCTTCTTCTTGAACAGTGGAGTGTGATTCAAAAACTGTTCGCTAGAAAGGAGAAATAAATAGCGCCAGAATCAAGGTACCCGATTTTACCCCACTCTTTCTATAGACAATGATGTGTATGACTGATTACAGAATTGAACTTTAGTCTCATTAAATAATCATATGTACTATATTGCATAAGTAGCAAAAGCAATGCGATACAGCACGTGTGTATCAAAGAATAAATTTGTGAATTTTCGCATTAATCAAATTTACCGCGTTTGTGCATACAATGTAAGTGTGTGAGTATAACGGTTTATGAGGAATGCTTAATGGCTTGCTGACTAAACAAAAGTTAATCAAAAAAATGCAGAAATGGAAGAAAGACGGTGCTATAAAGTTTAATGGAATATCTGTTTAAAGCTGGACATTCACGGTGACACCGTTCCACATCATTTGGAGCTCCTCGCACCAAAACCCGTCATCAGTGCTAAAGTCCGATGAGAATAGGCGTGGTATGGTCGAAAAGTTGTGATTAAAAATCCGATCCTGTTTTCCATTCGGCGCGATGGGCCATAAAACTGCAATACGATCATGGGGAAGGGATAGCGAGTCTCTCTCGCAAAAGGCGAAAACCATAAAATGGGGGAGGGAGAATGAAGCTGTCTCGGGAGTGCGGGCTGGGCTCGCGTTTTGAAAGCGGGAGGAACGGTAGGCACAGAAGGGCTAGGGGATTGAAGTAACCGATTGTATGGTTTGCATGGAACCTCCATGAATGACCCACCTAAATGGACGGGCTGAAAATTGGAGCGATACGCTCCAAATGGACTGGAACAGTCTCCCCTTGAATGTCCAGCTTAAGGTTAACAGACTTCCATTATTTAAAAGCATGCTGTGAATCTATATCAATATCTAGTATAAAATCAGTTTTTTTTTCTTTAGGTCAAATCACATGGACAGCGATATTTTGGAACCTTCAGATGCTTTGGCTGTCAGCGAAAAACTGGAATACGCCAATGGACATTTAGTTTTCCAGGATGAAAAACCATCGGTAGTAACATTTTGATGCGATTTTTCTTGTGGAATTTGACTAGAGATTCAACTAAGCGTGCATAAACCTTTGGGGGCTGTAGAAAGCACAAATTGGAATTCCTAACAATCCAGGGTCAGAAACGCTGTTTTCATGTGATTGAACGTAGAAAACTAAGAAGGGAAGTGAAACGCGTAATGGGAAATAATGCGTTGTATACCACGAAACATAAACGGATTGTAATTTGATTACTGAATGTGCCCTAAGTTGCAACCATAAGGTGTAATACATGTTTGATACCATCCGTGCGTAGAATCATGCACATTTTGGAATCTTTCTGACCTGTCTCAGACTTCCGATGCAAGTACAGAGATACTCACTTCCAACGGGAGTGTCGTAAATCAGTCCTTTGATTTTGGAATCTTTCTGACCTGTCTCAGACTTCCGATGCAAGTACAGAGATACTCACTTCCAACGGGAGTGTCGTAAATCAGTCCTTTGATTCAACGCTAGAAAAATCAAATCTTACTGGCAATCTTACCGGTCATTCGGGTTATTACTGCACCAGACCAGTTAATCTCCAATTTGAAGTTTAAATATCGTTAAGTGATAATGACCATCATAGTCGAAAGAGGATGGGTCTAGAGATCAATTAGCTCTTCTGTCCTAACAAGAAGGCATCCCGACATTAACTTATCCTGATAATTCCAGCCATTACATTAATAGAACATGCGAAGGGTCTTGCGACTGTAATGTCATCTATTATATCAGGATGATGTTCCCAATTCTGCATTACAATTAGATTACGATTTGTCTTCCAACACCATATATATAGGATCAAGTTCTTTTTCAGTGAAAGTAGAAACTAAATAAGTCATTCAAATAGTTATTATAACCATGCAGATATATCCAAATCATCAGTAACACTGAAGAATAACTGATTGCAATTACACTCAGGGAGAAATCCCCCTTTACATTTTTAAATTAATACTAATGCGTCAAGAATCGACAGTAGCACACAGTAAGAGAGAGAAAATTAATACTAATGCTGCGAGAGAAGTCCTAGTTCGACCCCCACACGGTTTTTGGCCTTTTATTCTTAGAATATTTTTTTGACTCGATCGAATCTCGCGCCTACTACCTGCGAGCTGGTTTGTCTATTTTAAGGTCTATCATTTTCTTATGTGTTTCTCTATCAGATTATATATGGTAAAATAAGTTATCCCCTTTGGACAGAACACCGCCCCATATCCCCGTGCCTGATGTCATTACGACAACTGAACCAGTTGAATGGACACGAGACGGAAGAAACTACGACTCCGGCAGCAGCCTTCGGGGGGGGGGGGGGGGGGGGGGGGGCGGGGGCCCCGGTTCCCCTTTTTTGAACAAAAATAAGAAATACAGACATGATATGCTATTCACAGACGGTTTACAAGCCGACTACAGATGCAGCCTTCGTAAATAGTCGTGCGAGGCCGTTCTAGTCTGATAATGAATCATTCAACATTACTCTATCACTTCCAGAAGTTTGCACACGCTTATATGGAGCATGTTTTATTACTGTATTTAGATTTAACAGACGTACTTGAATATAATTATTCGTTTTACGCTTTCCTTATAGATTCCATCTGTGACTTTTCCTGTGAAAGACCTGCAAATGATTGCATCAGCAATTCTCGAAAAGCATCGAAACATTTCATTTTCGGAAAAGCTGCTTTTACAGGTACGTAACCGAAATTATTAGGAATTTCCTCAAGTTGTTTGTTTTTGAATCAAATAATGTCATTGTTTTGAAAAGACCTTCGTTTCATTCCGGCTTATAAATAAAACCAGAAGAAAAATAATTAATTTTCTCTATTGCATCAAAACTTCATTTGATTAGGCTCTGCAATAGAAATAAATATATAGGAATATGTGTTTGAACTAGCTTATTCAGCATAGTTCCATGCAAGGTTATGTAAATAAAATATAATCTAGTGTTAGGAGCGTTGTCGGACGTGTAGAGGCATAGAAAAGGTTTAGTTATTTTAACGCCTCTTTTGAAGCAATACTAATGGGCTGTTTTGGGACGGACCTCGTAATTTTGAACCGCGATCAAATGGCGAGACGACGCCTGGGCTGGCACCTCCCGCCCTTTCCAGGCTTCTGCGCCACACCAGCGCGGGAGCGTTGGCGTGCAGCAGACCCATGCGCGCGGCGGATCTTCGGTGGAATCGGGTTTCTAACCTGGACCCTCCGGCCCTGAGACTGAAATGTTATCGTTAGGCCATCGTGGCCTCATATAGGAAAAGAATTACAGCCGTCGAACTAAAGTAACTTGGTTTATTTCAGAATCGGACATTCCGTTTGTAGAGATACGATTTTACATTAACATCTTACATGTGATTTTAAAATATCCCATCCATGATCGATTATTATTAGTGGACGTAGCTCGCCCACCGCCTCCGTGTTTTTATTGATAACTAGCTGTTACCCGCGACTTCGTGCGCGAAGAATCTGAATTATTAAATTTTTCTAATTCACGAATATAAATGTTTCGTTACATGTTGAAAGAGGAAATTAAAACTTTTGACGGATGATAATACATAATTGAACGACTAAGAGGAGTGTCAGCTGTTATAGTTAGGTAATTTGTTTATCTATGCTAACACACTTTTGTACACTACGTGTTTTGTTTTTCGTTTTCTGCACGGATGTAGAGGTTTTGTGGCTGGACACACGTGAACACGCCATACATAGTTGCCCATGGGAAATATACTGTTTTTCCAAATGTTCGCCTGTCCCTTTGAGTGCCTGTCAAATGCTAATTTTAAAGGCAATTGTTACCTTTTAAACTTGGATGGTAAATCCTTCGGTATTATCAGAATGCGTGGAATTAAAATACTTTCCCCTCTCGCTGTGCCAGTCATAACAGTAGTTCGCACAACATTTGTACCTAGGTGTGTAATTTGTAACTGTGAGCCAATGCGAAGTCTCGGTACATCGAGATTACGTATGAATAGTACTGCACATCGACTTTAAATCTCGGCTTGTTGGAAGGTATCCCTGACAAATCAGAGGAGTTGAAGAACTCTACAGGATATGATGTTACTTGTTATTGCCCATTAGCGTATCTGCAGATAAATATTCTGTAACACCTCCCTTCATATACGACATATTTTTTTTCATTTATCTGACCTAAACTTTCATTATTCAGTGCCAAAATTACCAATTCAACAACCATTCCCTATTCCTCATATATTCTCTGATATTGTAAATTACATCATTGTACTCAATGGTATCATTAGGTGCTTACAATCTGTGGAATATATCATCCACCATGCTATATGTCATCCGCTTCCACCATTCAACAGAATACATAAAACAAAATATATCTTCGTATATTTCATTTTAGTTATAATTCACATTAGTTTCTAAATTTGAATCTAAAAACTCTTGCAACTATATCATATCTATCAATACATTTCTGTCCCGGCGTCAATTTATCGACAATTTCTTCAATAAAATCTGATAAAGAAAAGATACAACTATAAATAACTAAAATTAAATAGACTGCAAACTTCAAAAAATGAAAATCAAGCTTCGAGTTGAGTAATTTCAGTTATTATTCCATAAATTAATTATTTATTTATTTTCTCAGAAAGATCACATAATCGCGGTTTTCTTAATGTTCACGTGATGTTTGACTATAAAAATAAGTTATACCACATGCTTACGTTTTTTTAAGTATCACATGACAGTTGATTTCAAAAATAAGTTATTCCAAATGCTTAAAAATTCCTTAAGGATCACGTAATAGTTGATTGAAAAATAAAGTAGTAATCTTCATCGCGTATCGCTGAGTCAATAGGCCTTTTTTGTTAATTATTTAATTGTTGTCTGTAGTCAAAAATATTGAATTTTTGATAAAATCACATATCCTATGTCCGTTCCTGCAAATTTCTTATCAAGACTATTCACCGTTTAGGAGGAGTTCTTGCGACAGATAGACCATTAATACATCTTTTTCTCCCCTCAATTTGTCCTCTTCCTACGATAGTAACCGGACTAAGTAACATTGAAGGCTTCGCACACACTCATTAGGATCATTTAAAAATTTGCGAAAATTAAACAAAACATCGAGAGAATAATTCACTAACTTCATTGGATCACTGTGTAACCGCTTTAAAAGGTGTAAATGCCATAACCTGAAACCGGAAGTGAAAAGTCTACTTTGTTGTTTATGCGCAAAGAAAACAATATTTTCTTGTATTAACTTTAACACTGGCAAAAGGACGCGCGCGAAACAGTAATTTGGCTTAAATTTATTTCCATAAGAATAAAAAGTATTGTTAGAAATTGCGTTAAAAATATTTTTTAAACCTTTATAACAATCAGAGAAAACACTTTATCGCGATGGAATTAATATCATTGAAAAGATAATTTTCAGCTCTTTAAAATGGCATAAAAATAATTGTTGTCTAATAAATATTTCAGAAGTTAGTGGCAAAAAACGTCTAAGAATTAGGCTTAACAGCGGCTAATTTTCGTTATTTAATTAAATATCTTAAAAACTAATTAACTCCGAAAGTTGAAAATAGCACTGTTGACCTAGAAATGTTCTCTAGAATGTCGTGTGCAAATTTCATGTCGCTACAGTTCACCGTTTAGGAGGAGTTCTTGTGACCGACCCACAGACAGACATATACATGTATTTTCTGCTTTATATTATGGATACTTATAAAAATAAGCAAAATTTTCAGAAATAAAGGTAAATTAGTTCAAAGTCTAATCGTTGCCTAGCGACGGAGTAGCTATAAATCTTCGTTACTTCACGATCGTCTGCACGTATTTAAAAATTATTGAACTTTAAAAAATTAATAACAATCGAAGGGAAAACGTTAGAAAAATAAAATTGGTATCATTGAAAAGGTAAAATTTTGAACTTTAAGATAGTAAAAAAATAATTTTTTATGGACAATTTGTCTGAAGTCATGGTGGAAAACGGATCAAGCACTGTCTATAACTGTACTGTTTAATTAACTTTGACTTGAAAAGTGACAGTAATCTTCTCCTTTGTCTTCTATACTTATATAAAAGGCAATGTTGTGTGTGTGTGTGTGTTTGTCTCATGATGTCCAGACGAATCTATCGTCTTCTACAGCCATGAAATTTGGCACACAGATAGTCGTAATGGTGACTGAGTGCACCTCGAAGCCGAAATTTTAAATTTTAATCTAGAATTTTTTTTATTTAATGTTTTGTGTTGTTTTGGTTGATTTTTCGCACTAATTTCTCATTAGAATGGTTTCGAATAATTGTACGACAAAAATAGATAGACCATCGGAAAGAGCACGCGATTTCCGTTCTAATGAAGTTAGTTTTGAATTTCTAACGTAATTTACTGAATTTTGAGAATTTTTTAAAAAATAGTCAGTTTCACCACCTAAATTTTAGTTTTGTTTTTAAATTTGGTGCATCCGACTTTCTAATAACACTATTATTTTCAATTTTTTTCAGCTTATAACTAGAACGGTTCTCTCTGATTTAAAACAAGAACGGTTAAAATATCTTTTCCCGTTTTTTTTAAATTAAATTATTCCTGGGCAGATGAAAGTTATTTTTGTCGAGCGAAATTTCTTCAGCGATAGCCTTCCGGAACGCAGCTTTCAATTTGATTGGATGAAGGGTCAGGTGACGTCATAACCTTCGGAGCTTTTTGTCATGTTCTAAGAATTTTTTTTCATTTTGTTGAAGTCCTGATTCCACGGGCAACAATTTTTTTTTATATTGTTTTGGATTAATGTACTCTGTACTGTTTTTCTACATGTTATTATCGCGGAAAAAATAAGCGGGAAAATCTACAATGTGTATCTTTTGTTTTGAAAACTTTTTCGTGTCATTGTGGGCGATTTTTTTTTATTTTGTTGAAGTCCTGATTCCACGGGCTTGAATTTCTAACGTAATTTACTGAATTTTGAGAATTTTTTAAAAAATAGTCAGTTTGACCACCTAAATTTTAGTTTTGTTTTTAAATTTGGTGCATCCGACTTTCTAATAACACTATTATTTTCAATTTTTTTCAGCTTATAACTGCAACGGTTCTGTCGGATTTAAAACGAGAATGGTTAAAATATCTTTTTTAGTTTTTTTAAAATTAATTTTTTCCTGGTAGTTGAACGATATGTTTCCTCTAGCGAAGCTTCCGCCCACGACAGTCTCCGGAACGTTGCGGGCAATTTCATTGGCTGAAGGGCCAGGGTGACGTCATTACTTTCGCGTTCTGCGAGGAGATGATGTATTTACTCCATGACTTCGATTATTATTTTTAAGCGTATCTTAACTTATTTCTTTGGCTTTCATACTTTGCTCGCGGTGTAATAAATATCACATTGTAATTTTTTAACATTATTTGGATTTAACGGTACTCGGTCGAGAGGAAAAGGAGGCGGACCAACTCAATAATATATATATATATTTCTGTTTTGATTTAGTTTTTAAAACTTTCATTTATGCAATTGTATGTGGGCTTTTTTTTATTTTGTTGAAATCCCGATTCCACGGGCAACGCCGTGCGCGTACTGCTAGTAATTAATAAGTATGCAAAGTTTGGTTGAAATCAGTGCCGTGGTTTAGGAGGAGATGTGGAACATCGGTACATACATACCCACACTGACTTTTATTTATATTAAGATTTAATTTTTAATTATCTGCTTCACTTTTATTTGTTTATTTATTAAAATTTTATACATTTATTTATTTTGAAAAGGAATTTTCTTACAAGGGTTGAAGTTTTTGGTATATTTACATCTATAAGCCGTTACATATGAGCTGCAAGAGGAGTATCTATTGTTCCATAAGAAATAAATATTTCCTATAAGAATGTAAAGAATACATGAGATACTTAAGCATCTCTAAGTAATTTTTATCTTCTCAACTAATTACTACTCTGATTTAATTACAGATTTATATGTGAAAAATTTTTTTTATCCGATGCACGAGTCAGACACGTTATTAAATGCAAAGGGGTTAAATAGTCTGCTCTCAAATTATAATATACATAGCATAACCAGTGGCGTAGCAAGAGTAAGTGGAGCCTGAGAAATAATATGATTTTTTTGCCCCCAGTCGTCATCAGTGGTTTATCAAAGGCAGTTGTCGCCCGAGGCATGGTAATATCCTTTCGCGCCCACACGAACTTTTTATCTCCGTATCGCACCCTAAGAATAGAGCCTGGGGCATCTATACACCCCTTGCTCCCCAGTTCCTGCGCCACCGAGCATAACTCAAAATTAAAACTGCTGGACTCGGCAGGCTTTTTATATGCGCCATAGATATGTACTGTTCAGCAACGGATTTCGAGACTACCGCTTTTGGACGATTTTACAACGGAAATGGGTGTCAGGTAATGAGTTATATGAGCGCATTTCCGGATTTCTTTGTTAGATCACGCTCAGTAAAATATAAACATCACCCTTCAATTCTTCACTTTCCCCTATTTTAATGAAAATAACTCCCATAGGCGCATGCGCAAAAGCGCGGAGGGTTTCCGAATCCATTGTTAAACAATATCTGTACATCTATTTATTATTATTATTTTATTGTTATTCTTATATTATTTGTATTATTGTTATTCTTATTATTATTTGCAGAGGCATGGCGTGTGGGCCATTCCAGTCAGTAAAGTAACATACGAGTGGAAGCTGAGGCAAGACGTGTTCTTCATTTTCGGCACCAAAAACGAAGTGTATGCGCCGGATTTTCCAGAGAGCTTGTGCTGCTGCTGCGTGATATCTTAAGAAACCGATACAGACTTTTGGAAGCTGCGTGGTCTTGAATCAACATTTCAGCATATTTCTCCACCTTTTTGAATAACTGTAATCTGCTAATAATGTATTATCGAATTTGCAGTCACTCCTATATGTATTTTCACAGTTTAAAAATTTAGGGCAATATTACAATAATTCAGCTCAGACCCAGGTAGCACAACATGCTGCATCATATTATACAATATTGTTCGATACTATATAATATTATGTGATAGTGTACAATATTACGAATATTGTTCAATATCGTACGATATTGTTCGATATTATATAATATTGCGTGATATTGTGCAATGTCGTACAATATTGTTCGATATTATATAATATTTCATGATATTGTATAATATTGCGAATATCGTACAATATTGTTCGATATTATATAATATTACATGATATTGTATAATATTGCGAATATCGTACAATATTGTTCGATATTATATAATATTTCATGATATTGTACAATATTGTATGATATTCGCAATATTGTACAATATCAT
>BGPR01021138.1:0-23996 GCA_013235015.1 Araneus ventricosus
CCCAACTGAAGCCCTATGTTAATAATGTATTTTCATACGTTTACAACAAACAGGAAACGCTAGAGACTCGGTTATAGCGAACTGAAAATTTCTAAAACTTCAAACATTTCATACCCAAAGGGACATTCTTTACTAATTGTGCTCAAGTCAACCCAACTTCTACAAGAGTTGCCCCTTTTGCATGAAATGCTCTGGTCCAGAGACCACATTCCTCGCCTATTGTACCTTTGTTAGAGTCGCTGCTAACCCCATAAGTGGGACAAAGGAACAATAGGCAAGGCTCTTTACAGTTTCTATCTCCCCATCCTTCCCCCGATGGACACCTGGCCTGGTGTCAATCAGGGAAGGGGGGACTTTCTGGTCAGACGACCTAGGAGTAGGCTTGCCAGATTTCTGAAATGTTCAACCGGGACAAGGAATGCCCCCCAGCGTTGCGGGTATTCAAGGGTACACATCCTTGGCGGGTTTTTAGAGTGTTTTAGAGGGTAGTTTATTCTCAATGATATGAATAAATGGTTACTGATTAGGAACCTAAACCAGGGGTAATAATAAATGACACAAGCATAAAAATTTAAACATTTTATTTCTTACATGTTAATATTTATAAGTTACTTAAGTAAGAAGAAACACTTTGAATGAGGAATAAAAATTTGAACAATATTTACATGTACTTTTCATTGGCTGGGACTTTTTTTAGAAAGTCTTTTTTGTTTTTAATTGTGTTGTAAAAATCTAAACAAGCTATTCCGATATTAATTTTACATGTCATCAAGCCTTTAACTGTAGATTCCTTCATCAAACCCCTATCCTCAGTTCATGCGTTGTTCGTCAAAGAAAATACTCTCCCAACTGGTGCTGATGTCCCAGGTAAGCAGAAGGCATGGTCACGATTGGCGAGACAAGACGATACGATGACAATATTATTTATTAGCAGACCATCACAATTCTATAGTTTTCACTTTTCATACAGTACAGTGAAATAAATGACAAAGTAATTATCCTAAATAATCCTTCACGGTTAATTATTTTGAGACTTTTTTGGTCATCTATAATCAAATTTAATTTTTACCGGGACGTGAAGTAAACCGGCCGGTACACCGGGATTTTGTCTGAAAACCGGGACTGTCCCGGTCAAACCGGGACGTCTGGTCAGACGACCTAGGAGCAATCACATGTTTTCTCTGCCATTTTAGTTTAATTGCCTATCATTCTGTGAACTTTGCAGTGACCATTGCTAACGTTGGCAAGCGAAAAGCTTTTTCTATCGAGGATAAAGTTTAAGTTTATTTGAAACTTACAAAACGGCGAAAGTCAATCAGCCATTTGTAAAGAATTTTCCCTGTCTAAATCAACTGTATCCACTATCTGGAAGAATCGTGACTCTATCATCCTAGCAGTGTGTGATAGATGCATTTTAATCTGTACGCATCGCTTTGAATTTGATTCCTTACCTAAATATTTTACAATCACTATAATGTACAATGAAAAACCTTCCGATAAGCATTGCATTCTGGGTTACAGTAGGTTCGAATTTTTTTAACCACGCAGGAGGGTGAAACAGCACCTTTTTGTGGAAGTATACGAGAAAGTTTAGGGGAGACCACTCCCGCCGGTTTAAAAACAAATCAGGTTGCATATGGAAATTTATTTGTAAATTTAACAAACCATGAATTACAAACATTTGAAGTTCACACTTTCCTATATTCAATTATAATCTAATCAAAGTTTCACTGAAAGTAAAGAGTTTTTCCTTATGAATTTCAATCGTATTTATTGGGAAAAGGCTGGTATTTTAGATATCCTTCATGCCATGGTAAAAATAAATTGCTTGACGGAATTTGTTGAATTAATATTTGGTTTAATATTTTATCTTTATGCATTATTTTTTAATGAATAGTATGAAATTGTTATTGATTGAAAAGCTGATACGCGAAAGTAAAAAAGTGTTTCAAACTAATACATTAATTGTACCTGTAAACAACCTGGATATCCCTTCAATTTTTCCTACAATATTGAAGGTTTTAGATCGATATTCTTTGAGGAAAAATGGAGGCCAAAATGATATAGACAGTTTCTGAAGCATTATTTAAAAATGCGAAGCTACATTTGCTACTGGATTAACAAAGCCATTCACAATAAAAGTAAAATAAAAGAATTGGAACAAGGAAGGAAATGTGTTTTACACGCAATCAAGGATGTGTTTCATACATAATGTCATTTTTAAAATTTTTATTAGAAAATTTCCAACTTTTTAAATGAATTACACTTCTGTGCCTCTAGGGTATTAAAAAGAAAATAAAGCAATATTTCATGACAATAATTTTTCGAAATAACAAATATTTATCCGTATTTATAGGGAACATCATTATAAAGGACTCCCCGTAATTATTGTCTTTGTTCGTTCAGATAATGTGATTTTACTTTGTTTAGCAATTGATTTATTCACAAGAAGAAGGACTTATTTTGAAAACCTAAAATTTATTTGTGTTGAACAGCTGATGGATAGACAATAGAAAATGCAAATAAACCCAGAAAAATTGTCTTTTTAAACACACACCTAATAATGGAATTTCCTCAAATTCTGAATACACTTTTATGAAAGACTCTGATGCTCACAATTGACAGATTATGCACTCAAAACGTTTCAACATTTTTTTAAATAAGAGGAACACTTCTGCCACCTTTACTTTTGCTTCGTTTAACAGATGTAGTTTTTATAGCATTTTTTATGTAACAGGATATTCGAAATACCCTCCCAATCAGAAGATATTTCAATTTTTTTTTTTGTAATCATATAAAGGTGCAAACATACAAATGAAATCTCATTATAAATTGTTCATTTATACCATTAATATTAAAATTTTTATTGTATAATTTACTCCTATAAACTTATCTATATTTATAAAAGGCAATGTTTGCGTGCGTGTGTGCAATGTCCAGAGGAATCTATCGCACTTAAAGCTATGAAATTTGGCACATTGGTAGTCGTAATGGTGACTCAATGCACCTCAAAGCCAGAATTTTAAATTTTAATCTAGAATTTTTTTTATTTAATGTTTTGGGTAATTTTTGGCAAGTTTAAGGCTTTAGTATCTTTTCTAATGATCGTTGTAAAAAATCAATGCGCCATCAGATAGAACAAACAATTTTAGTTCTAATGAAGTTTGTTTTGAATTTCCAACATAATTTATTGAATTTTGAGAAATTTTTAAATAATAGTCACTTTTATGGTAAATTTTGATAAAGATTTCTTCAAATTCTCGTATCTGACGTTCTAACAACTCTATAATTTTCATTTTTTTCTGCTTATAACTGGAACGTTTCAGTCGGATAACAGAAAACAAGAACGGTTAAAATATCTTATTCCGTTTTTAAAAAATTAATTTTTCCCTGACCAGTTCAAACAGTTGTTTTGCTAGCGAGATTTGACAGCGAGAGGATCCGGACGATCTCAGAATGCATTGTTGCTTCCTCGCAGGAGGTGACGTAATACGCTTTCATTCCCAGCATGCATTTTTACAATCCGATTCCTTCCGGTGACGTCATTACATTCGCGGCATCGTCGACAAGAAGAAGCGGGAAAACTCAATATTATATACATTTTTGTTTTGATTTCGTTTTCAAAACTTTCATTTATGTAATTGTATGTGGCCTTTTTCTTTTTTCATTTTGTTGAAGTCCTGACTCCACGGGAAATGCCGTAAGCGAACTGTCATCGGCGGAGTCTTAACATATTTCTTTGTCTTGCATATTTTGCTTGCTGTCTAATAATGATTTTCACGTTTCAATTTTTTAATATTGTTTTGAATCAACGTACTCTGTACTGTTTTCCTTCCACTCAAACGTCATTATCGAAAAGAAATATAAGCGGGAAAATCAATAATGTATATCTTTTGTTTTGATTTTGTTTTCAAAACTTCTTCGTGTTATTGTGGGCTTTTTTCTCCCATTTTGTCCAAGTCCTGATTCCACGGGCAACGGCGTGCGCGTACTGCTAGTAATAAATATATATATAGCAACCACTGCAGTGTTAGAAACATAAACAATGTATAAAAATGCATTAATTTCTTGCAAAAGTGCAGAATCTACGTTAAAAATTACCTATCTTCTCTGAAATTAGCCATTGTGTTTTTAAAAGGTATTACTGCAAGGGCACCCAGATAGCAAAGAAAGCTTGTCTAAAAGGTTTTGGAAACCTTGTCGTCAGCAAGGGTAAAGGGTTGTCACAAAGGTTTCCATGACAAGGGTGGAACCTTTCGGCAAGATAACGGAAAGGTTCGCTAGTCAACAAGAAATAAGGTTTTCTGTAAAGTTTTTAGCAAGATTTCCCCAAGCTTTTATTAGAAGCTTGTTTCAGGCCTTTCAAAAGGTTGTTAAGAGCCCTCTTTCCGCGGACAAAATAGGTCCCCCTTCCCCCCTCCGAAGCTGTGCTCCTACAGAAGGGTCCATCCCTCCTTTTTTCATCCCCGTCTTCAAAGCCGTACTCCTATAGAGGGCTCCAACCCCTTTTTTATCTCCCTTCTTCTGACGTCATCTTAGAGTTATCTAGAACGTCAATTTGGAATCTTAATTAATCAAAGCGTAATTATTAATTTGATTAATCTAATTTTTAATTGAACTTACTTCTACGATTTCGTTGTAGATTGCGCCAAAACTTCAAATCCATCCATCCGAGTCGGGGATCGAACCCGCGTTCATAAAGTTGGAAGACAACCACACTAACCACTATACTAGACGGGGCTACACACGAGGGGACAGTTGGTTCATAAAAAGCTTTCCTCCGTAAATTTAGTGGAAATGGTTTCCGAAACGGTTTGCGCGGAAATGCTTTCTCGGACTTGTCGTTCAAACCTTGTAGGTGAAGTAGTTCATAAAACTCTTTCCTACGCAAACCTTGCGGCAATGGTTTCCGAAACGGTTTGAGCGGAAATGCTTTCGCGGACAGCCTATGGAAACCTTTCCGCAACATTCTTTGCCATCTGGGCAGTGTAGTAAATAACTTCTCATGAAGAAAAATGCAGACTAATATATAGGAATTTATTCATTAGTGTATCTTTTAACCCGTTACTGTTTCCTTATATTTCATCAAATAAAGTCTCCCAAAATGTAACACTTTTATTCTAGTTTTCTATGATGTTAAACTTCAGAACACTTTTTTACAGCATTAGTGAAGTATGTAAGTTGAATGTTAAGTATTTAGAATAATTTTTATAGTGTGATTTTAAAATACAGTTTTGCTGAAAGCTGGCATTTTGGTCATGGTCGTGTCATACTCAAGGAAATACAGTGATAAATATTTAAATAAATTTTTTAAAAATAAACCACGTATTTAAAACGGGCTAGAAAGTATAAAATAATTTCTTCTAGCCCCATACAGATTTAAAACGAAAAACGTGGGGCGCATGCAATAAATAATTGATGCATAAATAGTTTATTTAAGTCACTAACAATTTTATTGCAATGGAAATGATATGAACTGTTGTGTGAGTTTTCTCAACGTCAGCTACTCCCTACACTCCTTACTATTAAACATTGCAAGTGTTTAAGAAACAAGTGTTTAAGAAAGTGAGAAAATACAAGGGATTGACATAATTATTTAAGAGTATAAATAAATTAGTGATGTTCGTTTTCGATATCTATTTGTACAAGATTATCTATAATATTGCTAAGATAGTTTTACGATATTATACGACATTTAGAATATCGGAACAATATCGTAGAGATATCGAACAATATCTTGGGGAGTCTGGTGAAGTTGGGACTTAAGTGTCTTCGAAGGCTTTTAGTCGGATTGTTTTATTTCTTCAGCTAGTATGAAGGTCTAGAAAATTTGTTTAAAATAGATTTTTAATTTTTATAATTAAACTTTGAAAAATAAAGCTTACTCAAAATTTACTGGTCGGCAAATAAAATAATCTACACCAAAAGCTATTTCAAAATCAAATGTATTAACGTTATATATATTATTTTTTTTAGAAAATTCATAATTTTAGCGTTACGACCAATAATGAAGTTTTTTTCTTCTTTTATTTTACTAAGAATAATTTTTAGAATTTTAAAGAAAAATTTACCAAAATGATAATTGTAGCTGCCAGTGCTACAAGCAACAAATCTGAATTTTAATGGATTTTTATGAAATTAATTTAATTTTAAGCTTGTAACACTTTGTGATTTTCAAACAAATCTTCACTATAAAATTATAAGAAATTCCATTTTTTCTCAAATTAATAGAATAAAAAACATTTGTAATAACCATTCAACTTTTGCTGAAGCTTTAGATAATTTAAAAAATAATTGAGAAGATAACGGTTACCCAAATAATTTCTTTAAAGTCAATAACTTATTTAAAAAAGTTTGAAGAGCTTCTATTCTTCTGGTAATTGGTTCGATTTTTACTACATAGATGGAGCTAGGTATGCTAGCCTCCAGAACTATTCTTCCTTTGTTCTCGTATGTTTCTCGTTGGCGTCACTTCTGCTTCGATTTCGGCAGAGGGTGAATATTTAACGTTCTCTAGTATCTAATGGGTTTGTTATAAACGACTATTTTGTTTTTTTATTTTTCCAAAGGGATTATTTCCTTTATTTCAGTTGATGGATAAATTCAGGTGACAAGGGGGTATAATTTTGACTATGTAGTCTTACCTTTGACAGAAAATTTATCCATATTAGAAGCGAGTGGTCTTCGAAAATGTTCGAAATTCGAGTTCTCTTCCATTTCTTTCTTTCATATTTTCTAATTGTTTTTTATGTGTTTTAATTATTTTAATTGTTAGAGAATTTTTTGTAGTTTAATCCTATAGTGATTTGTTAGTTAATTGTAGGACAATTTTTTTCATGCAATCACTGGCTGCTGCTTTAGGTGCCTAAAATGATATTTTGTTATCGCTATTATTTACTTCTTCTGTATATATTTTTTTCTTATTTTCCTGTTTTCTATTATCTGTATTTGTGTGTTATTAGAATTTACTGCATATGCGCCATTCTGTCAAATAGGGAAAAGTTTAATTAATTTTTGATTTTTAATATCTTTTATTAAATTTTATTAATTGTAACTGTAGTTTCCTGCATTAAATCAGACCTTTTTCCGAAATTATTCTACCACTCAGAGCTTCAAATGAAAGACTTTTTAGAAGAGAGTGAAGACTGCTCGGCCAATTGCACATTCTTCATAAAATGGTGAAATAGAAACTTTCATAAAACGGTGTCCCGAAAGGGGGGATGCCTTAAATTTATTAAATGTGAAGATATTTTAAACTAGTTTGCTTTCACTGAAAACTTTAATTCTTTTCCGGCGTCTTGAAGCTAGAAAGGAAAACAAGGGAATTTAGTGGGATTTTTCCTAGGACCGTCGGCAATACACGCTTGGATACCTGAATAGGAGTTCAAGCAATCGTAGTGCGGATTTAAAAATAAAATTATTAATTTTCCGAAGTTTACATTTTCAGACATTTATAATGATCATAAATATGAGAATAGAATTACCTCTATCTGAGGTTGCAGATATTTAAAGAAATTAATTCAAATACAATGCAGGATAGGAAACTTTTAATTATAGACTATTGAAGAAGGCCCAGCTTACATTAGCTTTAGATTAGATTAGAAGTCAATATGTTTTTGCGCCACTGAGAGTAGGTGATTCTTAGACGCCGTTCTTCTATATCTTGCACAAGAAAAGCATGCATCTAGCAATCACACAACTGGTTCAACTTTATCTAAGAATAATTAATTTTATCGCTACTACGGCAGCTGAATTAAAATATCATTAAATAATAAATTCTAAATTGTAAAATGAAGTCCGAAAATTTTGTCAAATAAGCAAATGTGTTATTTAAATTAATTGCATATAAAGCTTTACGCTGTTAATATGTTATGGTAATAATATTTGAATATCAATTTTAAAATTAAAAAGCAGTAGTGCATTCTCTGGTTTTAATAAAATTGAAGCCACATTGGCATTTCTTTATAACTGATTATTTACAAGGTGTGAATTATAAATAGGGTGAATCAGACGTCAAATCGAAAATGAGAACAACCCGATTATCAGCGACACCTTCCACGTGTTCCTCAATATTTTGTTATATATAATTGTGGTTTCCTGTACCTGTGAGCCTTGATAAAATTTATTATCGACTGCTGTCTGTGAGGTGGTTTCGTGGCGTGTCATGGAGCAAAGAATCAATTTAAAAATCTGTACAAATTAGGTAAATCAGCAGGAAAAGTCCATGTAATGCTGACGCGGGCGTATGGCGGTGACACGGGAAGAGTGAACGTGTGGTTTAACTCTTTAATACCTAGGAAACATTTTTCTTCTAGCCCTTTAAAGCCTGGCCTTTTGGCAGGATACTACATGAAATGGACTCTACCAGCATGGGTGGTCATTTACCCCATCACGCCATCCCTTAAGGCGTACGGAAATGTTCTGTAGTTGTCAGGGACAATTGAGCCCCCACCGCACTTCTCTCCGCAGCGATCTCAAAACCTCACCCCCTCAAAACAAGCCAACCGTCTCAGACCGGCCTTCGCCGCAGTTAAGGGGAAGATTTTGGACCGCCTGGGGCCGTCTCGCTTGGTGTGAGAGGGTTAAAAAGTTTAGTGACGAGCTTGAAAGTGTCGTATACGAGTATCGGAGAGGGGGGGCCACATCTGAAACATCATGACTCTAAGTTTCTCTTCCACGATAATGCACGGCCGCATACCTCTAATCTTGTAAAGCGGTGGCTGGCTCAACATAGGCTTTCTGAACTGTCTTACCAACTTTATTACCCAGACCTGTCACCACCAAACTTTTTCTATTTCCTAAACTTACAGTGACTCTAAAAGGGAGAAGAGTTGCAGACATCACGCGCTTTCAAGATGCTGTGACACGAGGATAGAAAGCTGTACCAGTGGAGGAATTTTTAAGAGCCTTCGAAGATTTGTAAACACGTTGTCAGAAGAGGAAAAAAGTTACAAAAAAATTTTCAAATCTTTTGTCAATGTTTCCGTCACTAGATGGAGATACGTGCACACATCTTTTTACCTTGTTTACATTGTGGCACACGTAGGATGTAAGATATTAGCGTCACAGTCTTTGTTATAAGAGGTAAGATTTTAATCCCTTCTCTTCAAACTTAGTTCTGGAGATTGTATTTATTTCTTCTTTGTGGATAAATGTTTTTCTTTCCAATATTTCCTGGTTTAGGTTCAGGCCAAAAGAGGAATTTAATAAATATTAGACCTTAAAGTCTTTTTCCTCTACAGAAAACCTATTCCATTTTGAATCTGCATGAATGTCTGGCCTCTGATGAAGTCATTCACCAGATCCTTACTTCTTGTCGTTGTCTAGTATTATTTTGTACCTTTCCACATTTTTAATTACTTTTTTAAATATTTTATCTATTTTGTACTATTGCAATTTTTTCCTGGATGATGCTGCACTTGCGCACACCAATTGAATTGCTTCTATCATTCTTTGTCTTTTTAGATTTTCTCACTTTTTTGTTTCTTTAGATATTCATTGTCAGAAGAGCATAGTAGGGTGGAGCGAAAAAATCAAAAGTCGTCCGATCAATTAGCACTAGGCGGTAAAAGTTGTTTATTGACTAACATATCACTGTAAATTTTTTCCGAAGTTTTGCATTTAATCTTCATTGCCTGCACGATCTTAAAAATTCTATTTTTTGTACAAATTTTCAGATATTTTCTCAATATTGCAAAAAATAAAACTTCTCCTATCAAATAGCAATAGGTGGTAAAAGTTGTCTATTGGCTAGAATATCGCTGCTGTTCTTTTTTCAGAATTTTGCACTTCATATGCATTCCCTTCAAGAGCCTCAACATTTCACTCTTTACAAAAAATATCGTTTATTTTATTATAATTCTTCGGCAATTATTTCTAAATGCATAGGTTACTTATTATCCTAGTTACTGAAAATAAGTAATTCCCTTCAATCACAATTTATTAATTATGTCATAAAAAACTAATTAAGCTTTATTATATAACTCTTAAAAGTGTATGCCATTCTTTGTTGGTTTCTAGAACATGTTTTTTTATACATATATAGGATATTCAACATTTATTTTTTATTATGCAAAGGTAAGATTTGCAATGTTTAATCTCTGCAAACAGGCATTTCAAGGAATTCTGCACCCAGAAAATTCGGAGATTAGTGTTTACTTGAATTCTTTCCAAAATGTAAGATATTTCAAATATTTTTTTCAAAAATAAGCAAGAGGAAAAATGAAGGAAATCGCGCAATCAAAGACTTTTATGAAAGCCCAGTTTATGGTAGCAACAGATATGAAATTTATAATGATGTGAGTTTTTTTTTAATATATAGTCAAAAATTATAAACTGGAATATACAGTTTTATTTAGAAATGTAAATACTGCCTTACCCTTGAAAATATCGAAAGATAAGCAGTAAATAACGGTGTCTTAATAACGGTAATTTAAAGGATTTGTCAGCAATCGTAAAAAAATAGATATTAAAGCTCTTTTCTTATCTTTTCTGAAAAAATATTTAGATATATGCGATTGAAAATTCAATAAAACTTTAGTTCATCAACAGATTTTGTAATAATGTAAAAAAAATCATCTTTGAGCAATAATTTTACAATTAATTTGTATTGACACTTTTGCTTTATTTTTATATTAATATTTATTAATTTTAGTATTATATAAGTGCGATTAATTATTTCAAAATAAGTAGGAAGTTGTGTGCTTTCTCTCATTTAAATAAATTTAAACTGCATTCATAATTCTATCTGAATGGTGATTTACTATACAGAGAATATATTTCCGGAAGTAAGCGATGTCACAGCAATTATAAGTTATTTCTTCAGAACACCTTTTTAATAATTATAGCTTTTGGTCAATGCTGCTAATTACCAGCGGAATCTTCAGTTTCTCACAAGAATCATTGTTTTTGCAAGTCTGACTGGTAGACTCGAGAGCAGTTTCGGAAACCTCTTCTATAATACAAAAAGACTCAGCATTTCCATGTAGTTTGAGTTGTCGACGATTCCATATATTTCATGCCATCTGTATTGCTTAAGCTGTAAATATTCCCTTCCTGTTATACAGTATATTTACTGCTTTGTAGGAAGAATCTTTTTCCGAAATATAAAGGACATGAGGAATTTTTTCTATTCCCTTATGTGCATCTTGCATGTGCATAATTGCAGAATCGCATCAATAGCAAGTGTGTGGAAGTACTTGACGCACGTATTATATGATTCTTCAGCAATCTTCTATATCTAGGAATAATAAAAATAAATTTTTTCAGAGTCTGTTAAATTTCTGTAGGTTTAGTTTAGTTTAGGTGCATTTAAGTTCCATATGACGAAACACGAGGACTATTTTTGGACGACCGTCGTAATGTGGTATCGCGATAAAGTGATGAGACTTTCTACAGGCCAGACATGTATACTCATAAATAGATCTCAACAGCGAAGAGTATTTGATACAGTCTTTGACTTATAATGTCCTGAACCTGATTTGGCTTCACCTGCCTTATAAAGAGGAGGAACTTCGTCGGTAACATCCTTTCTCAGATATCCGTTTGTTGAAACTATTATTCTAATCGCATCAGCGAGGTTCTTAATCACAACTTTCGCTGTCTGCTCTGCATTCAGTATTCAAAAGGATATTCCTCTCTGCCTAAGCATCCGGAGAGAACAACTGACCATCGGTTTAAAAACTGACCACACATCATTCAAGGAAAAATCTCTTGAGGCACATGAAGTAACTTGTGTAGAACCGCGGCAACAATTTTTGAGTCCATTTTTCGTTTTGTGATGAACTGCGAGTCCAGCAATCTTGGTCTATATGGCGTCGTGCATTGAATGACATGTATGAGTATGTTGGGTGTCATATCTCTTCGATGACTTTCCCTTTAGTCGTGTCTATTGTTGCAATCGGTTCTATAACCTCGATACCAACATTCGAGAAACTCATAAATAACCATTTATTAAATTTCTCTTGAGATTGATCATGTTCAAGCCTGCAGACGTCTCTCCATCTTAATCCAATGTTTAAGCTGTCTATAGCATTCTTATTCGTAGTTTAGAAAATTCTAAAATTTCATGGCATTTTTCTTAAAAGATGCATCGTTGCTTAAGCTTTCCATGCCATTGTAGACTTTTTGAGTTAGATGAAAATAATGTTGGATAACTAGGGTTATTCTATAATTTATTTTGAGCAATTGGTATTACCAAAGTACCCGAAACTTTTACAGTATTCACTTAGAAATAGTTTCCGAAGCAATTTCTTTTTGTCTCACCACTCAGAACTACAACCGAAACGCTTTTTAAGAATAATGTTATGCTCTTTCAGGTTAGAGGTTTGAATGACTTTTAGTTTTTGCTATAAAAGGTATCCCGAAACGGTTGCCATGTTTATCAATATAGAGGTTTCGCTTTAGCCCCACATTTATTTGTGGCATCGTTAATCTAACTTTGAAAAGGTCCCATAGAGGTCCACCAAGTATGCCTTCAATATATGTATGGATGCAGAATTTTAGACAGAAAATGTTAAAAAGATATTTAGAACTCGGATAATAGAAATGTTAAAAAAACTTCGAGGGAAATCATGTACAGACTGGGGGTTCTTCATTTTACTAAAGGAAAAAATACCTGTTAAATTTCTTAATTCTTTTTTCGCAAACTGCATTTCATTTCACCTTTTCATATTTTTGTTATTAATGTTTAGAATAATAAACATCTTTCCCTGACAGTACATTGAACTATTGGCATTTCCGCAATAAGACGAATTAAAATTCGAAAAAAAAAGATTCTTTCACATCCTATTGAAAATGTTTTGAGGAATAAATCGAATGGCTTGCTTCTTATAATATTTCTAAATTTTATTTGAAATAAACTTATTTCTTTTACCTTCAAAACAAACATTCATTCATTCAACCCCAGGAGAGCCGACTCAATCTTAAGGTTTCAGAGTGCAGGCTGACTCGCAATCTTAAAGCGTACCAGTTACTGCTATTTCTCAACAAGTGGAGTCGTGTAGCTGCCAAACTGGTCATATCCAAAATAGAGAATTCTACAGAAAAGGAGATTTCTGTCACATGTAGGCAGAATGATATTTAAAACAGTATTGCATGGACTTTGAAGCGTCTGGGCAGCGTGATTCAATATGCAGTTTATGGTAATGAGGCATGGAGAAGAGGTTAGAGGGGAGAATTATTTAAAGTTTTGTTTTCGAGTTGTCCAGTTTTACAATCTGCAATCTAACGTCAAATTGTAAAGGAAAAAGGATACCTAATAATTTTCTCAAAATATTGTTAAAATAAGGAGGTATCCCATAAAAAAATAGATTCAATCATTTAAAAAAATCACATTTTCATGGGCATATGATTTCCAATATCTCACTATAATAATAGTAGTTATACGGTAAATACTATTATTTCTCACACACTTGAGTCTTATTCCGAAAGTATTGAAATTCCATGAACCTGCGCATATTTATGAAAGAGATCATAGCATTCATTTTTGGCTAAAATACTGCTGGTTTTCGGTCTGTCCTCTTTTCTTAAGGTACAAAGGACATTTGTCTTGTCTTTACTCCCCTCCCGTCTCACAGTTACCATCCACATCTGTTTTCATACATAAATGAATTTATTATTACAATTAGAGTAAACTTATCGCAGTGTCCACATTAGCAGCTGTAAGCCTGCGTTTGGGAACGTTTCATGAAACAACAGCTGGGGATCCAGGTTCGAAACCCGATTCCACTGAAAATACGTCATGTTTTGGACTTTTTGCAAGTTAAATAATACATAGGGGGTAAAACGTACTCCCGCTGGGGTGGTGCGAAATTTCGGAAAGGGTGGCAAAAATCAGGTGTCGTCCTCGACATCTGACCACTGTTCAAAATGACGAGTTCCATCCCAAAATAGCCTTCGTGTTGCTTCAAAACAGGAAGTTTATATAATTTAACTATATCTGATCAGTCTCAATAATACAAGATCAGAATTTAGTACCTTCTTAAAGGTCAGTTCTGAGAGATATGATATTTTTGGAAAGCCTTCTTATTTTAAAGGTCCTACTATGTTTAAGAGGAAGCCTTCGGCTTCGGGTCGGAGAGTAGGAGGTTCGAAACCCGATTCCACTAAAGAACCGCTATGTAAGTGCTCTCACTGCAAGCTGAGAATGACGTCGTAGGTCTAGCGTCTTCCCATTCATATTGTTACAGTCATGGAAACTCGCTTCCCAGCAATGCAAGTCTTATGGTTGGGAAGAGAATTTTACAAGGTGAAGCATGGAGTGGCCTCAGCGACTCTCGTGGCACGCATGACCTTGGCAACAAACCTGGAGACCATTTTGACGACTTGGCGACAAATTTGGCGACCTTGGCGACAAATAGATTATTCCCGAAAATGCAACCCTTTTCCCGATATTTCTATTAGGGGCCGAGATCCAGGTTTTTCATGAAAATTCTATGTGACGTCACGGCCTAACGGGGAGAGTATATAAGACCGCGTTTGAATCACAGCAGCGTCTTTTGATCGACTGGTTACTTCGCTTTGAAGCGTGAACGTCTTCGGAGTTCTATCCGCTGTGTGAGTTAATCAGCTGGCGAGCTGAGCTGTTAGTGTCGTTACCAGTTATTTGCTGACTGTTTGTGTTGTTAGATATCAAAGTGCTGAACTGTCATTACCTGTGAATTGTTGTCTATTTACATTGGTAATCTGTGCAAGGACTATTGTTTCCTGTACCTGAGCTACGTGTTTTCCTGCATATTTGTAAATAAACCTTCATTCTCCATTATCCTGCGTGATGGATGTCTACATCACACAACACAGAGAGACCTTTTGCAACAATATGGTGCGAAAATACGAAGATGGATGTCGTCCTCGACATCTGACCACGGTTGAAATATTAAGAGATGTGTTCCAAAATAGCCCAAGTGTTGCTTCAAAAAAGACGTTAATGTAACTAACTAAACTTCTGATTTTAAGGTTTTATAGTAGTGAATTGCACAGATTAGTGCATTGAGAATCCTTTTGTCGCAATTTTTGCAGAAAAATATTTTCTCACAAACGAATGTGGAATGCAAATGCTTCAAGGTTAAAAATGGAGGCTTGTCATTTGTTTTTTGCTATAAATGTTTCCATGTTTTCCCGCAAATTATATTCCTAATCCGTAAATATTGTTCTGCTATAAAATAATTGCTGCTATGCAGGGAAAAATCTGTTTGCTTTTGTAGGAAAAAATTGTTTGTTCTAAAAAAACATTTTTGAATTGTCTCTTTGATTATTTCATTCCAAGCTCTCGATAACCACGTCACTGCGTCAAACATTGTTACAGATCTTAATATTTCACTTGCATTGGATGTTGTTTCCGTATTAGCTAGAAAAGATTGTAATTATTAAAATATTAAGTTTCAGTAGACCTTAAGAATTTTTAAAACTGGAAATATATGCCTACCTCTTACGGTCTATAATTTTTCTTTTCGGCGTATTTCTAATGGACTCCCTGTATAAGGTTTACAAATGGCATGCTTTAACTTACACTAACTGTTTCATAAGTACAGTAGAATCTCGCTTAGCCGGACATCCGATCAATCCTGACAGGATTTAAATAAAAATAAGCAAAGCGGTGCCAGCGTTCTTTAAATCAAAACATCATTAAGGACCTTTCCCAGCGCATCTGAAAACGTTATTCTTGTTCCCAGTATAGTAATGCAGTTTTTACAGTCCTCTTTTATGTTCAGAATTTAACATTTCTTACTTTTTTTAAAACTTTTAATTAACGATAATGAACTGTGGTAATTTTTGCTTTTTTTGTGCTGCGCAAACAGTATGTCTTGAATTTTAATTATGAACAAATATGTTTTTTTTTATCTTTCATAAGTTTTTTGGTTAAACACTTTAGTCTGAGTAATATAGTATTAAAGCTAAAGTTAAGCTGTAGGAAGAGTGGTATGTAATTACGGGGGAAAAAAACCTTAGTTTTTATAGTTTTATCCGTTTAAAACTTATATTATGTGCATTTTAAGGCAAATTACGTTTAATCCGGACATTCGGTGATCAGGACTGGGTCCAGTCTCATATAGTACGGATTAGCGAAACTGTACTGTGTATGTTTTATTATCCATTCATTGCAAACTATTCTTTAGATTCTCTCCAGTTTTCTGAACTACAATTTGTAAAATTTACATGTTGATTAAAAGTCTCTAAATTTCTGAAGGACTGATGTTGTTTGAATATCCGTATAATGAATGTAATCCATATGCAATGGAATACCTGACTTTTATGGTAACTGAGAATTGTATTCGAATGCCACCACTATCTCGCATGTAACAGTTCCAAATTGGTGAATTTTAATTTCTTACGGTTCTTTGTTGTTACCACAAACAAAAATTGATCAAACACTGTTATATAGGATGTAAAAGTTGCTTCGATCAGCGTATGCGAAGTAACTGTTCCATGTTTCCTGAAAGAAAGATGTTCTCCTTAAAGAACGCTTCCCTTGAATTGCTTCATTAGAGAAATTATAAATTCTTTAAAGGTCGCTCTAATTCTTATACCTGAAATTGAATCGGAAATCTAATTCGAATACAAGAATGCACTAGCCCTTAGACTTGTGTACGCTGTTTCAAAAGCAGCAATTCGAAATTGGTGAAGTTCTAATTCCTAACTTGCACTAGAATGAAAGCTTCTAAGACGCAGTCGTAGCCATAACTATCACCAGCTTCCATGGAAAAGCAGTAAAAGACGGTAATCCAACCAATATTGCCTCTTTAAAATATCTCGAACATTTAACTTCGATTTTGTTAAAACAGACAAAACTAGATAAAACAGAGTTATATCGGGAGAGAGAAATGCTTTGTTCGCATTCCCTGAGACTCTTTCAAATGTTTCTTTTAAAAAAGTGTCTTCGTTAGAAACGCTGTGAGAAAGCTGAAATTTATATTTTGCCTTTAGACCTGCCTAAATTCTGACTAGTTGGTGTTAATCTATCAATTCCAGTAAGCTGAAACCATAAATACTAATAGTTCTGTGAACCGTAGATCTCACTCTTCCCCAAATAAAAAAAATCTAAGACCTTCTCTTTATGGCATTTGTTTAAACGCACAACAAATGTTATTATTTGTGATGACACAATTGTTTGTAGGGACAACGTACATTATAATTTGAGTCTCAAGGAGATGCACTGATGTACAAAAGTTGAGCACAATTCTTAAGGTGCGACTAATTTGGAATTAATATGGATACAATGGTTCTCAATTAGTTGCGAAGAGCCGTGGAACATGCAGTAGTCGGAGCTCACATTTTAAAGTGAAAATCTCGTCACGATGAGATTATTGGGGCGACCAGAAAGTGATGAAGACGGAAAGGGATTTCGACTCATCCCGTTCCACAGAAAGCTGATAACGATATGAAACTTTCATCAATGGTTTCGTTTCATTTGCATAATATTTACATGCATTTTCGTAAAAATATCACGAACATTCGGGAAACTATGAAGGTCGAATAAAAATCTTGCTGATAGTTTTTGTTCCTATTTAGTTACATCTAATCTTTTTTTCCTCTTTTCGTGAAAGGTTCTCCGGTGATTCTATGAAACGGTTCATGTTATAATGTGAGGCTCAAATTATTTTTAAAATTTATTTTGGTAATAAAAAGTGAGTGGCACCGTATCATTAAAATTATGACATCAGAGTTGTAAATAAACACAGTTTGCTACTTGATGTATCGCTGTGTATCGTTATCCGCATTTCGTTAAATAAATGTTTTCTATTTTTATAATCTTTGGCTTTCTTTAATTCTAAATTTATATTTAAAGTCATGCCATCTAAACCATTTCGCTTATACCTTATATGACGCAGTCGGTATGAATTTGTGATTCTAAAGCAATTTCCCATATCAAAAATTCATGAAAAAAAACGAACTTCCTGCAAATGCGAAACGACAGTTAAAAATTTTTTAAAAAATTGAGATCAATGTCCAAAGGAATATGAATTTTTTTCTTGAAGCCAAATTCCGAAATTTTATCCTTGTGCTTTAAATAAAAAAACATCTTGCAGTCTTGACAATCACCACTCAGCTTTTTAAAACCCAGATCTAATCTATTAGACAATTTTACTTGCATTTTTTTAAAATGCTTTTAAATACCAGTATATTGCCGATTTTAAGAATTGTCTTGTGCATCGTCTTCAATGAGCAATGGAACTCTATGTGAACTATTTTTGACCTGAAAATGTCTTCCCGCTCGTTACATTGATAGTCGGTCGAACTTTCTTGTATGACAAAACACCGTCAGATTTCAATCGCTAATAAATACGAGACTAATGATGCGAAAAGAATGGTTAACCTCACGACTGATAGATCATATAAGAGTTTGTATCATAGTATTTCGCCTGGACGTCATCATACGAGTATAGGCGCATGCGTGTGATTGTTATGAACTAGTTTATGTAAGGTTATAAATAAGTGTATAGCGTGGAAATGCGTTTAGCTAGAAGGTTGATTCTGGTGTCATTTTAAAAAGCTTGAGGAATATTACTAGGACCCAAAGTGAGACAATAAAAATATTTATCAAAATATCAGAAGAAAACGGTATTAAATTGAAAATTTCAAACTCTGCAAATTTTTACTTCTTCGTATACGAAGTATACAAAGAGAAAGTATTGTAATAGTCAAAAAATTTGAACTCTATATTTTGACAAATCACCACGTTTCAGACCTCCCTGAGTCCGAAGAACACAATTTTGGAATTATGTCTGTCTGTGTTTCTGTCTGTGAACACGATAACTTGAAAACTATTTGAGCTAGGGGGATAAAATTTGGTATGTGATCTTTACACATAATTTGTAGGTTTCTGTCAAATTGTCAAAAAAATCCGTCTATGGGAAGTCTGTTTCTCTGTCTGTCCACGGTCTTTAATAGCTAGATGGATAAAATTTGGTACAGAAATTTATTATTGTTAATGTAGGTCCGTATTAAAGATTGGACTAAATACGTCAAAGGGTTGATGGTCTGTCGGACTGTATAATCGCATACTTATAAAAATTATATCTCCTAAACCTTTTGGCTTAGATAAATAAAAATTGGTATGACGGTTGCTAACATTAATTATAGATCTGTGCAAAAATTTCGTTTCAATCGGTTACAAAAAGGCGTTCAAATTACGTATTCGATTTTTTTTATTTGCTTACTGGAAGCCATCTCTGCACTCTTTTTCAAGCTATTCAGACATAGCGAAACGAGTTCTCCTGGCTTCTCTCCGTTAGCGTACGCCCTCGCATTAGCGGAGATTGTGGAATGTGATAGAAAATTAATATTGCTAAGTTTTAATACATACGCATCTCTTTGAACATGATTCTTCGGTTTGGTTTGGTTTGATGGAGTTTACTGGCGCAAAAACCATTTTTGATTGTGCTGCGCCAAACATATGGTCTTGCATGTTTCTTCACCTAAATATTTTACTGTCGTTATAATCTACAATGAAAAACCTTCTGATAGTCATTGTATTCTGGGTTACAGTAGGTTCGAATTTTTTATCCAAGCAGGGGGAGGGGAATGACAAATTTTTGAGAAATATACGAGAAAGTTTAGGGGAGGCCACTCCCACTGGTTTTTTTATAACATGCAGAGCTTTCGATTTGAGCGAAACTTACAGAATGCTTGACAATACGTAAAAGAGACACTATATTAAAATTTGATTGCAAAAATTTGAATATAACGGACAATATGAACATTTGTAGTAAATAATAAATTACTGCGCATACGCGAAATGTTTTTCTATATACTGACAATAGATGATGCCATCAAAAGCTACTCTAAATAAACCGTAAGAAAGGAGCAGTTCGGGTCTGCACCGTAGATTTTTCGTGAAAACGTCGGGATAAAATCATAAAACAATAGTTTCGTATTAATATGTAATTTAATTATCAATGTCTAAAGTTTAATATTTACACAGAGTAGTATAATGGTTACAGAATAGGTCAATCACAAGCTACCACAGACACTTGCTATATGCGATAGTGTATACATTTTAAAACTATTGGTAACGCTGTATTTTAAGCAAAATATGAGTATAAAAAAAGCAGGCAGTGTTTCATTTATCCCATTTTTATCAAAATATTTTTTAAATAATTTTTTATTGCTTATTGAGTTTCACCTTAAAATAAAATATGCCCGTTCATCTCTGACATATATAGAACTGTCTGGCTATTAACATTGTAAAAATCTGGAAAATCACGATCGGACCGTTCCACATCATTTGGAGCGCGTCTCATCAGACAGTTCCAGTTTTGAGCCCATCCAGTTAGGTGTGTCATTCCTGGAAGCTCCAAGCAAACGACATATATTTTAATTTGAATATGAATATTGGAGAAACATTCTTCTATGTATCAGAAATATTATTGTCATAAAAAAACAAGGTTGTCCCGACGGAAAAAAGGTTATTCAATGAAGGAACATGATTGGTGAATAAAAAAAACATGTTTGCTCAGTCAAATGACAAACAAACATATGGGGGTTGTGTCAAAAAAATAATTGAAACAACTCTCTTCATTAACTCATTTGTAAAAAATATGTTTCGAATTTTATAAAAGTTTCTTAAAATGCTGAGTTATAAGTTTCGTCACTTTTACAGTGTTAAATCAAACCGTAATTATTCTGGTGACCTACCACACTAAATTCCAATAAAAATGCTTTAAAATATGTTAAGGGCGACCATGAGCCATCACGATTATTTTCTAATCTAAGCTTTCATAAAAGGGTCTTCCGAGAGGAGTGGCCTGTGCTTTTAAAAGAGTGAGACTATCTGCAGTAGATCTGGCATTTCATGTATTCAAAATAAGTGTGGTGCAATGCGAGTCGGAAAATGCACGAGGAAGAAAGCATTTTTTTTGGAACTTTTATTAAGCATCATCAGTATGTTCTTCAGTATAAGAATGGGTAATTGTCTATTGAAATGTTCGAAATAAAATTTCATTTAATATCACGAGAGGACATGAAATACACTGATTTCCAGAAGTGTGGTTACAAAAATATTACATGTGCAATCTTTAATAATAATAGGTTAATTACTATGAAATTTACCAAATGCGTGCTATATAGCATGGGGCAGCTAAGAATAACATCACAAAATAAATCACATGATTAAAAAAAACATAATTACTTTCAAATAAAAAATGATAATTAAAACGACATTAATCTTACACCTTAGATTTTTCTGTTTAGTTCGGCTAAGAAAGAATGGGAACCTTGCCGGGCGAAAAGGGCAACTCATTTCAGCATTGTCGGAAGTCTGCCTAGAAATTATTGTTCAAGACTCAGCAGCTATGTCCTGAAGCATTTCTCTAGTCTTCAAGTCTTTCTGGCATTTAATGACCCCCATAAAACATTTTCAGGTTCCACAGCTCTTGGTGGACCTAACTGTTGCTGATACCTGCGGTTTGTTATCGGTTCTTTAACTTAGATTCCGACATTCATGGAATTCCAAACAATATAGGGATGTCCGTTTGAGAATAAATACTTTCCTTTAATTGGAAAATAAACGAAAAATACATTTCCTTGGAGGGAAAAAGAACTTTCATTGGGAAAAATGATAGTTGAATGTTTTGGCTTCTTTTAGGATATCTAGATTAAATTCGCCGCGAACGTTTTCGTTTAGTAATTGACGACAGAGAATTATTGTAACTACTTTTTAATTTTTTTATTCATAAGGCGTACCCTATGCGATACATTTTCAAGAAATAAATTATTTCAGAAAAAATACTGTTTTCACTGGAAAGGATTCAGTATCTTCTGAAAACCAATTTTGTTGTACTAAATAATAGTAGGAAATTAAAAATTTTCGGAATTAAATTTCTTTAAAATGAACAGTAAAGATTAATCGATGAACGCAAATTAAGATAAAAATGAAGTCTGTTTGTTTATTAAATATGATCTCAATAGATGACGCTTGAATTATGCCCCCTTTTACATTCATAATTTTATTTTATCCATTTTTCTTTTAATGGCGGGGAATTGGGGCCCGGGAGAAGCTCTTTGGGGCCCTTTTGCATTGCAGGTTCAGGGGCCAATTTAATACATCTGTATAAAGGGTGAAAATTATAATAAACAATGTTTCATTTTATCTTCTCTAAAAACCACATATGATTTATTAGGCTTGGTGTACTGATGATATTTTGTTTCCTGTTTATCACTGCTACTAAACCCTTTATGCAATGATTGACTTAAATGGTACATTTTTATTTACGTATTATAAGACAAGACTACGATTTTCCAAAACAGCCAAACTTTTATCGAGATCAGATACTTCTTTACTCTTCAAAGTTATTTCATACTGTTTTCTAGTTTCTTTGTCTAACTTCTGGATAATCAAATTTATGACCATACATTCGACAGATTGTTTCTCTCGTATTCTAAAATTTTTCATTTTCTTACAATCTTTTTAACAGTATCTAACAATTTTCTTAAATATTCTACCGACAAGTAGCGTAATTTTTCTAAATTGATTAAGATTAATATTTGAGAATGAACAATCGCTCTCTTGTTTTCTTAACGATCTTCAAGAATTTTAATAGTGATTTATAAGTATCATCCGTGGTTCGTATGAGCTTAGTTTCTCCAGTTAATGAAGATTTGAGGTAGTATAATTTCTCAGTATTAGTCACAAACCATCATTATCTTCTATTAAACTAATCAACTGAGATTTAAAGTTTCCAAACTCCTCTAAATTGCGGAAGAGGATTATCCGGCAATTTAACAGTTAGTAACTTTTTTGTTTTATTTTCTTTAATATTGAGTTTGGCACTCTTATCACCAATATTATGTTTAGAAATGAGGTATTTTTGACTTGCCGCCATTTCTTCCGGTGAAGTTTCCGTCTTTTCTATAGCTTCTTCAGTTTCTGTTAAATCAGCTTCTGGTGGCAATTCTTAGTAGCGTTTTTGGAGTTCAAAAAAGCTTTTTTCGCACAGTGTCCACATTCGCAAGTTTCGTTTCTAACACCTCTTTATCTTTTGAAGCATTTTTTTTTTATGTAATTTTCCAGTTTTGTGACGCTTTGTATAAGCGCGCCACGCAACCTATTCAATGCAGTTATTTTGGGATCCATTATAATCCTCCGTCTCGACGGGCCAATTTATGTTGAGTGTTTATGCATATGAAAGTCGTCGATAGAAAAATAAATCTTTATTAACAACTCAACATATAATAAACACAAAAACAGTTGTTACCGCTAGTTTGGCAACTTCACTTCAAGTATGTCACCGCTGGGGCGGGTGAATATATAATGATTATTCCGCAGGGGCGGATTTTATCGCCCGGATCTTATCCACAGTATGAGATGATCAAACCACAAGGGCGGATGATTAGTTAAACACAGATTAACTACTTTGCAAGGGTAGAGAGTTGATTACTTCCATATCTTGACCACCTGCAAGGGTAGATGGTTTAAGTTTACCAAGCCAAGGGCAGATGGTTAAATATATAGATAAACAAGTTGACCACTGCTAGGGCGGGTGGTATTTTATGACGAATACGAACCACTGCTGAAATGAGTGGCTGCTGCATGATTGGATTGTCATAATCCGTGATGAAAGTGAGACGTCCTCTCTCACTCAGATCTTATCTCGTTCTCGCTAATTAGTTGTTGGAGCTGTAGGTGGCGCTTCAAGTGCGCGTCACGTAATAGGAATAGTTTTAGAAATGTCATCAATATGTGTTGGGTTCAGGAATATTAATTAATCATCATACTTTTTCTTTTAATAACATAAGAGAACGCGAAACAGAATGATTTCCAGAAGTTATGTTACTGGGGCTTGGCACCCCCCCCCCAATTTTTTATCTACAATTCTGATCAAACTTAGTCAATTTTGTAGTAGATAGATGTAAATTGAGCAGAAACTTAAATTTCTGGAATAAGTTTCATTTTCAAAAGTTAAAAATTTACAAATTTTAATTTTAAAAAATATTAAGTCTGTTTTTAAATGCTTCTTCTCACACAATTTTTAATATTTTTTCGCCAAATTTTTTTGAAA
>BGPR01021139.1:0-26889 GCA_013235015.1 Araneus ventricosus
CGGGTGAGCAGGCTTCTAGATTTAAAATTCAAACTAGCGATTTTGCCCTTCTAGCCTGCGTCTCGCATATTTGTCGCTGATGAGGATGTTACTGCCTTGGAAAAAGACTTTTCTCTGGATGAAATAAATGCGATCCTGAAGTTCAAAGAATACCTGCAGGAATTACAAGACTTGGCGCAAAAAGTAAGTCTACTAAAAGAATATACAGTTTGGCGACATGTCATGGAACCAAACTCTGCTCTGTAGTCAACTCTGAAACGAATGCGGACACGAAAGATATTTTTTTAAGTGTCTCTAACTTTTTATTGGTACATTTTTATTGTTTTCAGAACAGTCGAAATATGTATCAAATGCTCCACTTTTCCACTAACTTTGTAACAACCGAAATGCGCGCCAAATTCACTAAGTACAGCGATCTTACGTTACAAAAGCCGTGGTTGCTGCGGTTAGCACATTTGGAGATGTTTGGCGACTGCTGCACTGTCAGATATATGACATTCTGTACCAATATTTATGCTTAGCGATAACTGCCGTCGTGTTAAGAATATAGTATTAGTCCGTTCCAAGCAAAATTGGCCGTTCAGAGAGGTGGTCGCTGTAAAGGGTTTTTATAATTGGAAGTGCACAATATGTATTAACAACAATAAATTAAATAAAAAAGCTCCGATTCTTTTTTTCTGACAAAGTGAATTTTAAGATCGTCTAAAAAAACAGTACGTTAAATTTTTAAAAAAAAATGCAGTCTGTGTTTGCTTCGATCTTTCAACGATTTCGATGGTAAGCTTTTTTTCAATTTTGCTTTTTAATTGGAAAAGTAGTAGCGGACTGGACATCAAAATAGGGGTTGCCAGGAGTCAATGGGGAGGCCCACTCAAATCTACAGCCATCATATACATATTTTTAAGTTTATTTATTATACATATAATAAATTAAAATTAATAAGTTAACACAATGTATTCCTATACTGCCAATTACAGAATACACATATTCAACATATAATTAGAAGTGAGAAATGCAAAATATAAGTAGAAATTTTTGATTGAATTTGAAATAATTCTGGTGGGAATATAGCATGCTGTATATTTGGAAGTATATTGTTATTTTGAAAACTTTTCAACGAAACTAAAAATAAAGTGTGGAGAGAACGGAACATTTTCTAAAAAAAGACTCTTTCCCTCTCACACGCATACATCTCCTGAGGGCCCATACTGATTTATGTTTAGGGGGGCCCACTTGCCATCAAGCAAGCTGGCAACCTGGCCAGTCCGCCACTGTGGAAAAGCAACTCCCTAATCATTTAATGGGTAGTTGTTGAGGAATGGGCAATAACATCTGGTATTTTTCCTAAGGTCTGTTAAACTGAAAGTTTCATTTGCTGATGTCGAAACCCATATCAGTTTAGTTTACTTATATTAACGTCCCGTTTTCTGAAGCAACACGAGGGCAATTTTGGGACGGATCTCGTAATTTTGAACCACGATCATACGACGAGGGCGACACTTGAGCTGGTACCCCCTCTCCAAACTTCCGCACCCCATCAGCGGGAGGACGTTTGGCCCCCTACGTATAATTTAACGTGCAACAGGCCCACATACACAGCGGATCTTTAGTAGAATCGGGTTTCGAACCAGGAAACCTCCGGTCGCGAAGCCGAGACCTTAACACCAGGCCACCGCGGTCCTCGCAATCCATATCAGCAGCATCTTTGTCAGAGTAGGAATCAGCATGTGAAAGGCAAACTCTTTGATGGCCCATCCAGGTAGAGGCCGAAGTTCACTTTTCTCTTCACATTGGAAAATGGATGATTAATTTCGATCTGATTTCTGGTGTTGCTTTTGAGTGCATATGTTATTCGTTCTTTCTCCCTTCTCTTAATAGAAGGCCCAGAGTCAGAGAGAAGAAAGGAATGGATTTCAATGAACTTGAACGGCTACCACCCCGGCCACTCAGAGGGGTTTGAGTTTCGTCTTCTTGAGGTTATTTTAACGTTATGGCCATAAATTCGGTGCTAAAAGTGGCCGTTGAGAAGGGTGATCGCTATTGAAGAGGAGTTTTACTGTACTTAGATATCCGATTAGTAGGGGAGAGTCGACGAATTTAGACGACATTTTTTTAATGTACAGTGATGGAGGAGTAATTTTAATCTGGTATCCGGGTTCTCGACCAGGTGGCTGTGTAACAATTGACTGCAGCAGACATGACCCAACAACTCTTACTCGCTTCCTTAGTGGGCATCTCAGAAGTTTGACTTTCTCTGATAATTCTGAGTGTTTTGAGATCTGCCCAAAATGTACTGCAGAACGGGCCACGCCTGATCATATTCTTGCATGCCTGGGGCTTTCCAAACAGGATCTTGTTTCTAATACTCTATTGACTTTGGATTTCTTCAGGGTACGCAGGCTCATGGACCTGATATAGTTCTGCTGATCTTCGGGGATCAGCAAGAACACAACAACAGTAATTTTAATGAAAGACGAGTAGCAGAATTTTTTTTGTAGTTTTCATATCTTCAGAACAGTGCAATTAACTTATTATGAAATATTCTTTAACTTAGGAAAAAATGTGTCATCGGTTCAATCAAGGAAACCGTTTGTCTAGATTGGACCACCAATTTCTATTAAGCAGAATTAGAGCAAAAATATTTTTTGATTCTCAAATGACATTTTATGCACTGCATTCACTTCCTCTTCTCCCTTTGTTTCCTTAGAAATGATGTAAATGATGCGTATCCTAAGTTTTTATACTTTTTGATCCAACATTTGATGGCTTCAGTGACCTTTTATTGTTTTTTGCTTTAACTTGTTTCAATTCCAACTTGAGGACAACTATTGGTGATAGATTGCTTTCTGGGCTATTCCTGTAGTTTAAAATAATAATCCTATTGGTTTAAATGTTCCAATTTAGCAACTATTTGTTGTCCAATCTAGGCAAACTTTGGACAACAACAAAAAATTCCCTCAAACCTTATTTTAAAACTATTTTAACAAAATGATTATCGTAAATTGTAACTAAGGAAATTTCCTATTTGATGATGTAATAACATATTTTCTTACTTAATTTAAAACAGCATAAGGGCTTTTTGTCTTTTGTTAACCTTCCAGCGGGAGCGCGTATGCAAGAGATGCTTGCATTGTACATCGTATTACATATTTATATCGTTCTTTTATAAATTTAAGTGCAATTTTTATTTATAAAGTCTTTGTTTACTATTAAGCTAATAAACACAGAGAACATAAATAAAAGTTACATTTATTTTTGTAAAACAATACGATATATATATGTAATACGATGCACGATATGTCGTAAAATTTGCGTAGGCGCGCCCACTGGAAGGTTAAAATAATTAATGGATGATACCTAAATCTAAACACTTGTTAACCACTTAGCGCTTAACCCCTTAATTTAACATTTTCTTTGCTATCTAATAAGATGATCCCTTCTGTTTTGGAAAGCGGCTGTCGTTTTTCTTCATCTAGAAGGCATAAAATACTTGAGATATTTATAGAATCTACGTAATTTTTGTGTAAAATTATAAAGCTAATTATTGATTAAATTTTAGTTTTAAGACTAAAAATGCGATAATTCGATGCACAAGTATTATAGGGCTTTTAAGTGGTTAAAAATGATTTCCTACATCCCATTTTCGTTGTCACAACCTAATTTGCCTATATTTTACGGCCCAAATATATCATCATATTTGAAGTTATGAAACCGGCCTGTTCTAGGCGCCGATCCACATTTGGCATCTCTCCCCTATTTACTAAACTGAAATTCTTGTTTTCAGGGTAAAATGCTAAAATTTCTCCTTTAATGGTGTTAAATGAACAGGGTTTAATGTCTGTTTAATCTGCCTCATTGGCAGTTAACGTAGAAGCGCTAATAAAAATTGTACTCCTAAATATAATTTATCTTATCTGAATAGTTGATTTATAACAAAAGAAAAAAAAATAATTAAATAATTATTAATAAGCAAGGAATGTTTTTATTTCGCAAGAATATTAAAGCGAAATGACTAAAAAGATTAAGCCTAAAAAACAATTTTCATGGGTGGAAAAAAGAAGAAGAAAAGTAAGCAGATAGTTATGATTCTAACGTCGCTTTTTCTTTTCCAAGAAATGTTAAAAATAGCTTGGAAAATATCTTGGCTACAAACCTTTTAATGGTACTTTTCTATTAGCTCGACAGCACCAAAAAGATGTGAGCAATTCTTCACTTTTCCATCAACGTGATAGCAACCAAAATGCTCGCCAAATTCACCAAGTACACCAACCAGCCTTTATACTACGAAATGTGTCGTTAGTGCCGTAGAATTACAATGCTTGGCAGATTTAGGCGGCCGCCGAACTACCGAAAAAACGACATTTTGCGCCAACAATTACGTTTGGCGACAACTGCTGTCGGGCTAACAGAAAAGAACCCTTTAAATTATTCGACAAGTATTATAAGTCTCTTGATTTCAGACATCTGAGGAAAAGGCTCGCCTCTCTGAATCCCACAAAGAAGACACCTTCGTGGCCGACCACGCATTGATCGAAATGAGCAAAAAGTATACTTTGGTGCAGGAGGCAATTAATGAAGCCATCGAATACAAACAGCACAGAACCGATGACCAGTTCGAGAAGGCACAGAAGCTGATAAACAATCTGGAAAGCGAAATCTACGTTTTCAAGAGTAGCCTCGAAAATTGTCCCCGACCTAAAGAGCTGTTTCTTGGACCGCGCAAAATTCTTGTGGAAAACACTGCTCAAACAAACGACGAAGGTTTGAACTCAGAGGACAAAGTGCAAGCAGAATTTTCCTTGGAGGTAATTTGAACCATTTGTTTAACAAAGAGAAAAATGAATAAAACAGATTCTATCTAACCATACGTATGACACATGCGAATACTTAGGTGCGTTTCAACACAAATAAATGGTCAACTGAATCATTAACAACCATGAAAATGGCTATGCGCTGCACGATGAAGTGTCTCACAGTGGCTCCTAGCAGTAAATTTGAGTTCATAGCTCTAAAACTGTAGGAGATTTGACCAAAAATTGAGTTACAAAGTTGTAGAGCATCATTGATTTTGTACGAAATCCCACAAGAATGCTAAGGGGCCGTCCATAAATGATGTCACGCTTGGAGGGGGGGAGGAGGTTCATGAAACTGTGACAGTTTGTAACAAGGGGGAGGGAGGGGGTAACAAGAAGTGTGACATCACACATTTTGGTTCAAATAAAAACATTTAAAATCAGCAGATTAAATAATTAAGTTATTTTGAAATTACCAGAATTTAGAGTATTTTGTGTTCATAAAGTAAAGATAAGATTTATAGCAAAATATATCAAATTCAAATTCCAAAATACTACTGTTTTCAATTGCTCTTTTATATTAATATTTTATTACTATTGTATATTAATTAGGTTTTTTGTTGTAAACCTTAATCTTATTTCATACAAAATAAGTACACACATAACCATTATTATTATGCTCACAAATGTCACTAAAACACATAGTTAAAGTTTAAAAATAAAATTGGAAATATGATCTATAACGTAGTGCTTTGTTTCTGAACTGCAAGTATATGTTCATGTAATATAGCGTGACATGTGACAACGGGGGGAAGGGGGTATGGTGAAGTGTGACACTTTGTGACAAAGGGGGGGGGGTCAAAAATATTGAAACAAAGTGTGACATCATTTATGGACGGCCCCCAAGGACAGATCGCGTACAAAACTCATTCACGATTTCCACTACTGTTACGTCACGAAATGCCTCCAGCTTATAGTAACCAGTAGTCACTAGGTCAGGGGTGGGAGCCTTTTTGCACTAAAAGGCCTCATTAAATTTCGGCAGTGTTGCCAAAGGCCTCACGAGCACAATTTTAAGGGTTACTGTTCTGTAATTATTATTATACTACAAACAATTATATATTTCAATGCGAATAGTAAATAGCTGGTAAGCCCGCATAAGAAACTCAAGAAGGCTTCAGGTTCCCCATTTCAGCCTCAGACGCATTTAACATCGATTTTTAATCCACTTCTCCTTCAACGACAACACGCGTCTTAATTCTCAATTCAATCTCACAGTACGTCAGGTGTCATGATGTCGAAGGAGTCTTATACAGCTGTTGTTTGAGTTAGCCCTCAAAAAGCCAGTTAGGGCTCAGGCTGCTCCAGTGTGCCGATTAGATACTTTTTTGGTAGCCACAGCATGGAAAAGACACAGTCCTGATAACTATACCCATTCAGGTGATTTGCTGAAAGCGCAAGACACAATTTTCTCCGTTCTGATGCGCACCGTGACGTAACAGTGTTAAAAATCGTCAACAAACAAACTTTATTCAAGTTCTGTTCTCAAGATACACTGTTTAAATTAATACTTAGTACGAGATGTCTTTCTTAACTATTACAAATCTTTGATGCTTCACAACTTTGTAACTGAAACTTATCTTATCTCCTTTAGTTTTTGAGATATTAGCGCTATTTATGAAATTTACGGCTAGAAGACACTATACTTAATCATGCAGGGTATAGTCGTTTTACTATATCTAGACACCATTTTCATGGCTTTAGTTGAACGAGTTTATCAGTTATTTGTTCTGAAACAGACTTAAGTATATACCCCCATATTAAGTACTTAAAACTTTTGTAAACTTTAAATATATATTTGTTAATTATAATTATTAATACTCTGACTGTCAATTAACCCGATTAGGACGAAGCATAGGAATCCGAAGATACACAAGACTGCCCAGAAAATTAAATATTTTAAAAAGATTTTTTTCAATAAAATATGATTACGTTAATGCTTAAGTTTGGAAAAAAATTAACGTTTTTGGAATTGGAAACGTTTAAAGAGAAAGTAAATGCAATGAAGTTCAAAATATATTCAACCTGGAGACTATCAGTAAAGTGCTCAGAAATGTTTGGGAGTGATTGGACTTGTAACAGAAAGTATAAATAATATTATTAAAATCTGAAAAAGTTCTTAGAGATTTTTAAGAGCATCTCCAAAAATCTTTTTTTCACTTTTATATCCTTACACTTTAATTGTAAGTTTAGTATCTGCTTGCGTTTAATAAGGATATAAAAATTCAGACTTTAGCTATTATTGATCTTATTTTATTTCTAGATATTCAACAAAGACAATATAAGTCATATTCTAACTTCTATCAAAAACTGCATGGACACTATCGTTGAAGAATCCGGTTCGAATTGGAAAATGACTAATGAGGAAATCAAGAAATTCCTCAGGGGAAACCACGACGACACTAAGAAGCAGCTGGAAATTTCCGTCGCCGAATATTTAGAAAAAAACAACGAGCTGCAGGTTTCAAGTAGTGAATCCGCCTTGGTCCAGATAGCAAACATCGAAAAGAATCTGTTCGATATCTTCCTCTTCTTGGACAGACAATTGGTTGAAGCTCAAGCCGTGGCCGAAACATTACGATTCTTCAACAGGAAGTTCGTGCATTTCGCTCAGAAGTGCGATAAGAGATGGGAAGATTCTTGTGCGAACTACATCACGACTTGCAACAGAGTGCAAGAAGCACAGGAGAATATGAACTTCTGCTCCAGCAAGATGTCCAGGATTTCGTTTTCATTCACTCAAAAAACCGAAGCGCTGGAGAATCTTCTGACAGAATTTGGGACCATCAACCAAACAGTTGCGACCGTCATAGCAACGGGACACTTTGGCAAGCATGGAAAAGATCAGATTGAGGCAGTTTGCTACTCCATCGGTGAACTGGAGAGTCGTGTGTTCAACGTCGAAGATGTCTACAGAGTCAACATGAGGTGCATTCTGGATCTGATAGAAAAACCGGGCAAGAAGCTGGAATCTCTCCTTCAGTACATTGAGGAGTTGGGCATCCTGGGAGATTTCGTGAGAAGCATTACAAAGACCTACGAAAGCATGATTTCTTGCTCATCTGCTGACGGCAGAATGAATCAGCTGCGTTTTCTCGGACACTTCAAAGATCACGAGTCGGTCCAGAATGAAGGAGATGCTTTCCAGGATGGAGACAAAACAGAGAAATTTTCTTTCGGAGCTGCGAGTCGAACGATGCTGGAGAGGCAAAACAGCTTTGTTGAAGGCGTTTCCCACCAGCGGATAATATCGATGCTGAATGATGTGATTAAGAAAACGACGTCAGAAATGTCTAAGGCTGATAATATTGTGGTCCAACAAAAAGATTCCGAGCAAAACTGGATCCAAAATTTTACTGAAGCAGAATCAAAAGTAAGCAACGATTCTCTTCTTTACTATTTAATATAAACTAATTTATATAATATCTTCGCCGTTTTTTTAAATGAGTCTTTATATACGTTATTATAAGAGTTAATTTAATATAATCTTAAGGGAGCCATTAAATAAATATTGATTTGGAACAATCTTTCAGGAGAACGCAGGACATCTTATAATATTTTATATTTTCAGCCTGTATCGTTCTGGCGCGAGGTACTAATGATTTTAGGTGAAATATTACTGAGTATTTTTTCTTAGTTTTAAACTCAAATCTGTGCTCATGTATTTTATATACCATGGGAACAGCAGCAGCTCGTTTATAGGCACTGAAGAACTGTAGAACACTAAGATGTATCATACACTTCAGAGTATAAATTTAATTACTGATGTATCAATTTTATACGTAATATTCAAATCCCCAAACAATATAACGCTATTTTCCTTTAAACGCTTTTGACCTTCTTCAGACTTCCCGAGGACGGATTTTGTCCAAAATTTGATAGAAACCTACAAATTATGTCTAAAGACTACACATCAAATTTTATCCATGTAGCTCTAATAGTTTTAATAATAATCGTGTTCACAGGCACACAGACATAATTCCAAAATTGTGTTTTTCGGACTCCGGGAGGTCTAAAACGTGGAGATTCGTCAAAATCTCGAGGTCGAATTTTTTGACGATTACAATACTTTCTCTTTGTATACTTCGAATACCAGAAAGTAAAAACGCAGCAAGTAAGATGGGTGAATTTCAGTATACAGAGGTGTGCCAAAAAATTGCATCTCGTGCTGCAGTCAGTGTCCGGCACGGAAAATAGTAACTACTCTGCACACAACCTCATGAACTGCTGCAAATAATAGAAAAAGAAAATGTGTGCTCAATTGGAACTACAAAAAACAAAGAATATTTTTATAATTTAATTTCTCTCCGCGGCAGTTTTATAACATTGCAAGACTGTTGCAATCGCTAGCAATGTGTCGTTAAACATTTGTTTAACGGCACATTGCAGTGATTGCAGATTGCAATGGAACAATGACATAGCAACCGGGAGCCAAGGGGAGGGGGTAAAAATGCCCCGGGCACCAGTTTTAGGGGCGCCATGAAGTCAAAACATTACTGCTTTTATGGCGTTTATTAAAAATTATGATCAGAAGGCGTAAAAATAATACAATACCCCTGGCGCCATATACAGTGGCTCCCAAAAGTGTTCGTACACTTACGATTTTCAATGAAATAGGGCTCTGTCCATTAGTTAAAATTATTATTTCAGAATAGGTATTTAATAATAAGATCTATATTCTATTCTTAACAAAACTACATGAAATATTTTAAAAACATAGTAAAACTATATTTTTAGCAAATCAATAATCAAAAAGTAACAAAAACTTTATCTCGCAAGTCTTCGTACACTTTAAAATTTCTACATATTAGTAAATATTCTAATTTTTCGTTAAATTAATATTTAGTAGGATATACTTTAGCATCCACAACATCTTTTAAACGTTTGGGAATAGATTTCACTAGTTTTTTTTGTAATTTCTGCATCAATGTTCATCCATTCTTCCATCATTACTGTTTTTAGTTCGCTTTTCGTTTTAATGTCGTGTTTTCGTACTCTAACCTCCAGTTCTGTCCAAATATGTTCGATTGTGTTTAAATCTGGCGATTGAGGTGGTGTTTTCAAATTTTGTGGACAATTATAGAGACACCAGAGGCGAACGTTGAGAGCCGTGTGCTTAGGATCGTTATCTTGATAAAAAAAAAAAAAATACATAGTTGTTTCCAATACCCAAATTGCGGGCTGATAATTTTAAATTGTCTCTTAAAATATTTAAATAAAGAGCATGATTCATTATACCATCAAAAAATACCAAATTACCTAGTCCTGGTGCTGACATGCACCCCCACACAAGGACACCTCCACTGTCATACTTAACTGTTCCAACTAAGTTCTTGGGATTAAGTTCCTCATTTTTTCTTCTCCATTATACGTGCATCGGAACCAAAAATGTTAAATTTGATTTCATCTGCAAATTAGACATTATTCCAATACGTTTCGGGTTTATTTAACATTGATTTTGCGAAGGAAAGCCTAAGCTTTCTGTTTTTCGCACTAATAAAAAATTTTCTACTGGCAGAACGCCCATTCAATCCAGCTCCTCTGAGAACACGTCGAACATTTTCAGGTGAATTTGAAGTAGAAAATTTTTCATTAAATTCTGCAGAAACTGCTAAAGCACTCCAACGTAGATTTTTCAGAAATTTTCTAATTATAAATCTCCTTTTCACGTTTTGGTAACGCTGCCGGTCGACCTTTTCTTACCTTGTTTTCGATCAGATTTTCTCCTTTAAAGCGTTTTATCACATACTGCACTGTAGAATGGGATAAATTAATTCATTTAGCGATATTCCAAACTGATTTACCACTACTATGATGAAAAATAATCAATTTTCGGATGCTGATTGCTGTTTCTCTACGACCACGAGCAATTTTTAAATAATAAATAGAATATGATATAATAAATAGCCATTTTTTAAAAGTGTACGAAGACTTCTGTGGGATAACATTTTTGTTACTTTTTGATTATTGATTTCTTAAATGGTAAAATAAAGTTTTACCATGTTTTTAAAATATTTCATGTAGTTTTGTTAAGAATAGATTACAGATCTTATTATTAAATACTTATTCTGAAATATTAATTTTAATTAATGGATAGAGCCCTATTTAATTGAAATTCGTAAGTGTACGAACACTTTTGGGAGCCACTGTATGTTTGTTAAGCAATAGATAAAGTCAGGGATAAAAAAAAATCATTATTTTTCAGGACCCACTTACTCTCGCTGCGCCACTGGTCATGGTGACAAAACGTGGCGTTTATGCCACTTTTTAAACTTAAATACAATGCGGGGGCGAAAAATAATATTATGACCCGGGCGCAACTTACCCTCGCTACACCGCTGACTGGGAATGAATGTTTAAAATGTATATGCGAGATTTTACATAGAAAATGAGGGTGGTTCAATTGTTTTCATACCTCCGTATGATATTTACACCAAAGCTGATTATCTTTATCTATTTTTAGATTAATTCTATTAACGAGCAGACTGTTTTTTTGTTTGTCTGCCCATGTGTACGCGAAATACGATAACTCAACACGATGATGAGATTTTATATGTGGTTACGACACCACAGTTGTACATCCACAGGGCTGGATTTTCCATAAGCGGGGTTTACACGCGAACAGTAAAACCGACAGTAAGATGTCGCTGTCAAGTTCGGACAGAGACTTGCCGTGGCCCGGTTAAAACTTTCATGATTCTGCGCATGCGTCATCTCTTACTGTCGGTTTTACTGTTCGCGTGTAAACCCCGCTATAGGCACAACTTACGCTCTGGCCTAGGGCACAGCAGGTAAAGGGGGCGTTTATGCTGAAGAAATAACAACTAAATATTTACAAAATTTTCAAACTGATTTTGAAAAGGTTATATAAAATGCTGTTTTTTGAAATTTATATCCGCGTACGTTAAATGAAGTGAGCTTTACATTAACGTTGCCCTCTCTCCAGCTTGAGCTGTCTTGCTCAATCATGGGCAAAAAGCATTTGCTGTGACTCTCTCGCCCACTCAACCTAAACCACGGGAATTCCAGATTTTACTCAACATTCCAACTCACATTGCTCGACTTCTACGTATTTTCTGACAGTAGATACGTAAAATATATCGCTACGACTTTATATATACAGTTTAGTTTACTCAGGTATGTCTGAAAGAAAAACTGACAAGAGTGTTCATCACACAATACGAGGGGAGTGGTTTTCATTTATAAAATGAAACATGCACAAGTTATGGTTTGTTTAAGCAACGTCATTTAATGAGGTTTGAAGTAAGTTTGATACAAAAAAATACTATTTATCGCTGTTTTTACTTTCTCGTATACGAAGTATACAAAGAGAAAGTATAGTAATCGTCAAAAAATTCGAACTCGAGATGTTGACGAATCTCCACGTTTTAGACCTTCCTGAGTCTGAAAAACACAATTTTGGAATTATGTCTGTGTGTCTGTGAACAAGATAACTCTAAAACTATTAGAGCTACGGGGATGAAATTTGGTATTAGGTCTTTAAACATAATTTGTATGTTTCTATCAAATTTTGGACAAACTCCGTCAACAGGAAGTCTGTTTGTATGTCCGCGGTCATGCGAACACTATAACTCAAAAACTTGAATAGCTAGATGGATAAAATTTGGTACACGGTTTTATCGTCATAAATGTAGGTCCGTATAAAATTTTGGGCCAAATCCGTCAAAGGGTCGACTGTCTGTCGGTCTGTATATTTTACTTTTGAATAGAATCCGTCATCTCCACGCGCATGCCTACTGGAAGCAATCTTCCGAGCAAGCGAAGGCTATGGAGCGAATTACGTCAGTTTGTCCTTGAGACGTCAAGAGCTGAAAATCGGTACGCATCTCTTTGAATTTGATTCTTTACCTAGATATTTTTCAATCACTCTAATGAAAAACCTTCTGATAGTCATGGGATTCTGGGTAACTGTAGGTTCGCATTTTTGTATCCACGCGGGGGGAGGGGAAACAGCACCTTTCTGGGGAAGTATAAGAGAAAGTTTAGGGGAGAACACTCCCGCTGGTTTTTGTAAGAATCACGTATTAAACTGAAAATTCTAAAACAGCTTTTTGAAATGGGGTGGTTCGGGGGCGCAGAATTGGCTACTTTGACTTAGAGCGAAAAAATGCGTAAATCCGGCCTTGCGCATCTGTATCAACTTCCAAACCCATTCTGTCAATGGGTCCAAAATGCATATTCGATACTCTTCACTAAACAACGAAGATAAACTCAAAATGCGTCGAACATTCCAGGCGGTTGAGAAACGTTTTGAGCCGATCGACAAATCTATAAAACTTTTTTTATATTGATAAGTCTCCTTATTGTATTATTTTCTTTACCTTAATGTTTGAATGAAATAGGTTTGCTATTCGTGTATAACCCCATCGGGGGAGGCACCGCTAGTTCCCGGATGAGAGGCTGCCGTATAAGTAAGCCGACTCTCGTCAATCCGATGGTACAATAATGATGGTGTGGTTCTTTGGGCCCATCTCCGAAGACAGGGCGTACCCCGGTAAAAAGGAAGGTTGTTGCATGCTCGTAATGGGGATATAATGCAGGAACCTCAGTGCCTGACTATTCTGTCTCGGCGGCCGGTCTTTCATGTGCTACCCGGATGCTACGGCAGGGCGGGGCGATGGTCCTCGTGTATTCTTGTATTAACGGCCCTAATTCGTATTTGTTCATTTCAGATGAAGCACCTCAATATCTGGGATGCCGCGATGTCCGAAACAGCTCTCAGCGAAATCAACAGCGACTGCCTTCTTCCCAGATCGAGTGGGTCTTCAGCAGGCGAAGACTAAATACGAAATGTATATTGCAATGAATAAATTTTATTCCCAATCAGTTAATTCGTTCGCTATCAGTTCTTCTTCGCAGTCCAATGTTTACGACCTCGGCTTCTACCTCATTGTTCGCAACGACTGTTCGTCCCTCATTGTTCAAGTGTTAGAATTATTAGAAGCCGTTGGATTTCACGCTCAGACTTTTGCTATATTTTTAGACAGTTTCGCATTTTGTTCAGTTTTATCTTTACATGATAAATAATTTCAGAATCTTAAATCTGAGCCTTAAACTTTGGCCACCTATTACTTAACAGATCTTTTTAAGACTTCGTTAGGGGCCGTTCAAATATTACGTAAGCATGTTTTTGGTATTTTTTTACCCCCTTCCACCCTTGTCAGCAAAAATAAGCAAATCGCAACCCCCTCTTATAATTACGTAACCAAACTGCACCCCCCCCCCCGTTCTTTTTTTTACAAAACGTATAACAGTAATAATCTAATTTTAAAAATTTTACGACTTAATTCAAATAAAAAACTAACTCGCGCGCGCGCGGCTTAAAATGAAAAAAAAAAATGTAAGTTTAATTTCCTTAAAATTTCGAGTTTAAGCTTACAAAAATCAAGTTTAATTTTCTTTTGCCAAATTTAACATTTTTCAAATTCAATTTTTTTTAAATTAAATTATTTGTGCAAGTTGCAAGAGATTTTCGGAAATAAAGTGATTTTAATGTCTTACGTAAGCATCACTCATACTCCCCTCCCCTCCCCCCTTGTCAGCAAAAATAAGCAAATCGCAAACCCCCTCCCCCCCTTGGGTGCTTAAGTAATATTTGAACGGCTCCCTTAACCTACGTTTGGCGCAACATGCCCTAATAACGGTGATTGCACCATAAACTCCAAGCCAAACGAATTCTTCACTTATATTGGAACTAAGTAGCGATTCTTACAGAGACAGACTAGAGGACTTAGTAATTCGTTGACCTACATTTGGCTCAGCATGCCCCAATAACGGTGATTGCACCATGAACTTCAAACCAAACGAATTCTTCACTTATATTGGAACTACGTAGTGATTCTTATAGAGACAGACTAGAGGACTTAATAATTGCGCAGTCATCGTGCTTAATCCTTTCGCGTGCATTGGTTTCGCATTGAAACCACACACTGAGCATTTTTTACTGCGCATGGGAGAAACGTAGTGTAATTTTTCTTTCATAACTTAAGAGCCAGACATATAGGGCAACTTATATAAAAATTCCAGTTCAATACCGTTAGTATTCACAAAAATATCGGCATTGCGAGAGATAAATTGTTTTTGATCTCTAAGAGAAACAAAATGATATTTATTAAAATTGAATCTTCGAAAGTAATATCGAATTTTATGAAGGTCGAATATCTTGAATACTCATGTATACTCATAAATGAAGTGCATAATTTAAATTGCAGTTCGTTGTTAACTTATTCGGAGGAAAAATAGCCCGTTACCGTTCATTGGTTTCACTGTGAAACCACAAATTTCTTGAAAATAAAAGAATTCTAATTTTTTTCCTTTGCATATTTATAATCAGCTACATGTCTAATAATCATTTTTGAACTAAATTTAGCAATTATCAAAACGAAACATGTAGTGAACTTGAAAGGGTTAACCGATCGAAATTATGACAGATCAGTCCATGGACCTTCCCAAGTCGAATAGCGTATAGCGGGGTTACACGCGAACAGTAAAACCGACAGTAGGATGTCGCTGTCAAGTTCTGACAGAGACTTGCCGTGGCCCGGTTAAAACTTTTACGATTCTGCGCATGCGTCAACCTACTGTCGGTTTTCTACTGTTCGCGTGTAAACCCACCTTATGGATGGACCTGCAAGTGATAGTTTTTTTGCTCTGCGCAAATTCGTCGAAAATACCGTAAAATAGGGTTCTGCCCACTTGTGTCGTTTTGCAGATCAGACAAACAATTTGTGACCCAGTTATGGTACAAAATACACTCACTTTTTGTTGTTGTTGTTGTTGATGATCCCCGAAGATCAGCAGAGCTATATCAGGTCCATGAGTGATTCACTCACTTTTTATGAGGGGTAGTTTTCATGCAGGTATACTCGCGGGTTCTCAGAAACCTAAATCTTGGATTAATGTAAGCTCACATATCACGACAGGTGGTATAGTCCTTAAAAAAGTATTTGCACACTCCGTATTGCTCGCAACCTATAAATTCGAAATTCAAGCAAAATACATGATTTGATTTAAAAATATGTGCTCTTTAAATCTCTTTTGCGTAAGGGCCAATCTTCGTTTTATTTTCATATTATCTCTAAAGTTTCCAATAGTAATCCCCGTTGTTTCATTTTTTCAACGATTCCGCATCGAGAATTGTTGTGAATTTCGAAAGTGAAATAGTCTAAGCAAGCAATCAGAGATATAGACTGTTTCCACAAATCAAAGAAAAAATCCAGAAAAAGATACGATTGCACTGCAAAAAATAAGTAAATTTCATACAAATAAAGGCGTGTATACGTTAAAAAGTAATGCTGCATCAGAAGATTGAGAAGCAAATTATTGGAGGTGCTGTTGTTTAACATCACTGAACACGTGTCTGAAAACAGGCCTACACAGTTTCTGAAAGTAGAAATTGTGTAGTGAAATTTCAAAATAGCCATTTTTTAGGTATCAGTACTCCATTTATCTGAAAAATTAATTACCTTGACGAGCCACTGGCTTCTCATTGGGTCCAATAAAATATTTATTTATTTATCTAGAAAATGCACAGTACCGAATAAACTCCAATTACAGAGTGCATGATACAGAAACAAACACTAAAATAGCCGTAAAACACAGATTAATAAAAACAACAGATAGACATAGAAATCACTAAAAACACAACTCGAATTTAAAAAAGAACACAAAATAAAAACACTTCAAGAACACAAAAGCTACAAACATTCAGTCTTAAAAACACCATAGAACATTAAACACATCAAGATCATCAGAGTACCTGTTAAAAATCTTGAAAATTTATAAATGGAAAAATTACGCATGTAATTAAACCTGGTAAATACATTTACAAATAAACAACTCTTCCTCAGACTTCTAGTTGTCACAGAATAAATGATATGGCTCAATATGTCACTGCAATCAATGGCATCATTAATTATCTTATGATAAAATAAAAGACAAGAAATATCACGTCCGACCCTCAAACTGTGAATGCCGAAGATGTTACATAAATGAGATGAGGATAAGTCTTGCGGATAATAGAGATTTGTTCGGTAAAATAAGTAACGCAAAAACCTAGCCTGTAACTGCTCAATAATTTTAATTTTATTTTTATTGTAAGTGTCCCAGAAAAGACAAAAGTACTCAAGACCCGAGCTGACAATAGTGAAAAATAAAACCTTGAAAGCAACTACACCTGAGAAATGCCTGTTGTTACGTTTGATAAAGCCAAGTTTAGTGTAGGCCTTAGAGACAATGTTGTCAATACATTGGATAAAATCGAGTCTAGTGTCAAAAGTAACACCAATGTCAATAACTGACTTGGATCAGCGTAGTAAGCAGCGATTTGGTAAGAGTAAAAAATAGTCTGATTTTCTAGTAAAGGTTAAGGATACTACACTTTTCAAGGAGTAATTTATTTACGATTATTATTAAGGAGTAATTTATTAAGGAGTTATTTTAAGGAGGAGCTTTATTAAGGAGTAATTTATTTACGATGCACCACTGATATAAGTTATCAAGGTCGTTCTGTAGAAGAGCAGCATCAACACTGGACCGTATTTGTCTGAAAAATTTCAGATCGTCGTCAAACAAAAGACACCCAGAAAAACCCAATTCACCACAAAGGTCATTTATAAACAAAATAAAAAGCAAAGGACCAAGATTTGAACTCCGAGAAACTCCAGATGTGTTTGAAAACGCATCAGAAATATAACATTATTAAAATAGACATATAGAATGATTATTCAAATACGAGAAAAGCCATTGAGCAAGCTTGACGTGAAAACCAATAGTTCTCAATTTCTTCATAAGAATATCAAAGTCGATTGAATCGAAGGCCTTTGAGAAATCAGTGTAAATAACATCTAGTTGACAATTGCCTTCAAAGGCTGAAATACCTTTGTCAGTTAAGCGCAACAAATTAGATGAAGTATAATGTATAGTCATGAATCCATATTGAGCAGAAAAAAGTACATTTTTAAACTGGGGGATAAGCTTTTTTTGTATTAAAATTTCAAAAATCTTTGATAGAGGACTCAGAATTGCAATCGGTCGATAATTTTTGCATTCTTCGGCATTACCTTTTTACTTTCTCATATACGAAGTTATACAAAGAGAAAGTATTGTAATCGTCAAAAAATTCGAACTAGAGATTTTGACGAATCTCCACGTTTTAGACTTCTCTGAGTCCGAAAAACACAATTTTGGAATTATGTCTGTCTGTGTGTCTGTATGTCTGTGTGTGTGTCTGTGAACACGATAACTCGGAAACTATTAGAGATAAAGGGATGAAATTTGGTATGTAGTCTTTAAACATAATTTGTAGGTGTCTATCAAATTTTGGACAAAAGCCGTCAACGGGAAGTCTGTCTGTCTGCATGTTCGAGGTCATGCGAACGCTATAATTCAAAAACTTGAATAGCCAGATCTATAAAATTTCGTACACAGTTTCATCGTCATGAATGTAGGTCCGTATAAAATTTTGGGCCAAATCCGTCAAAAGGTTGACTGTCTGTCGGTCTATATAAGCACATCTCCAACGAGTCCGCTATCTCCACACGCATGCGTATTGGACGCAATCTTCTGTGCACGATATTTATTGACTCCTGCTTGGCGCTTTTTTCATCCGATTCTCCATGCGCATGCGTACTTGAAGCAATCTGTGCACGCGGAAGGATTGTCCTTGAGCGAAGAAAGAGTAGAAATCGGTACGCATTTAATCGGGACGAATCTCTTCGAATTATGACTTTTTACCTAAATATTTTCTGATAGTCATTGGATCCTGGGTTACAATAGGTTCGAATTTTTTTATCCACGCGAGGGGAGGGGAAACAGCACCTTTTTCGAGAAGTATACGAGAAAGTTTAGGGGAGACCACTCCAGCTGTTTTAAATACAGGAACGATTTTAGTCAACTTCCAGGCACGGGGAAATGTATTTGTTTTCAAAGAAAGGTTAAACAACGCAAGAAGGGGATAGACCAGAAACACATCACAGCCCTTAATAATTAAAAGGGGAATATTGTCAATACCAATAGTTGAAGTAGATTTTAATTCCTTAACAACCATACCCACATCGTCGTAGGTGACAGTGTCAATCCCAACGAAAACGCCGCAGCAGTTGAACGCGACGTCATCATTACTGTCATATTCAGTACTGAGCTCAAATACCGAACAAAAGTAATCAGCTATACCAATGTCATTGATGAAACATTTATCGTTATAGTATAATTTGCCAGGCAAATGGTTATTATTTTTGTCCTTTTTAAAATGTGACCAAAACTTCTTTGGTTCAGAAATTAAATCTTTCCAAATGAGATGTAAATAATTGCCATAATCCCTTCTGATACCAAACTTAACGCCAGCACGTAAAGACCTAAATTTATCAATAAAAACCGAATTTCTAAGTTTTAAAAGTAAACGACGAACTATTTCCTTCCTTCTCAACAAATCTCCTGGTCTCAACCGAATACCAAAAAGGAAATTTCTTAGTAATAGCTGTTTTTAAAGGAATAGTTCGGGCAAATACATCGTCTAAACAATTATAAAAATTATAAACTGCATCATTTACTTCATCAAAAGTAAGTAAAAAATTCCAATCGATCTCACGGATCGAGTACCATAATGATATAAAGTCGGCTATTTTAAAATCATATTTTAAAACATGGTCAGTACTCTTGTTGGTAAGTGCAGGTACAAATTGTATAAAAATAGAGAGTGCAGGATGATGTCAATCCTCAATAACCAGATGGCGGTCATTGTGTCGAATTGCAATATCACACGAGATAAAATCAAGTCAAGATATTTGTCGTTAAAATTTAGAATCTTATTTATCCGTTTCATATTAAAAAGATGCATAAAGTTTAAAAATTCCCTAAGAGTCGGCACAGACAATAGGAATCATTAAAATTATTGTAAATAGACAAATTAAAATCACCACAGATAAAAAATATTCTCAAAAGAGCCAAAAGGATCAAAACGATAAAAAAAACTTAGTATACCTGTCAATACCAGAAGCAGGTGGTAGATACAAAACACATAAAAGCAACTTTTTTCCAAATTTCAATTTGACTGAGATCCAAATACACTCAAGATCTATCAGAGGAACATGGATTTGGGAAGAATATATGTTTTTCTTGATAGCAACCAGTACACCACCGCCACGTTTACAAGAACTGGTGGAAGAATCACGATATCTTTGCGAAAAACGAGGTATCGATCATCAAAAAGATCAGCTGAGTCAATTTGCTCACATAGCCAAGTCTTAGGGGTCTATTCTGGTACCCCCAGTTGGGTTGGGTTCCGCACGTTAATAACGGAACCCAACCGGGGGTACCAGAATAGACCCCTTGATCAAACAGATAACATCAAAGTCTTCAGAAGCAACGGAACTAAAAAAATCAACAGTTTTTGTACGAAGACCACGGACATTCTGATAAAAAACAGAGAGTCAATTGCTGCTTCCGGCGTTATTAGTGAAGCCAGGGTTAGAAGGAAGATTGGTATTGTCTGGATAAATCTGATCTTCTTTCAATCTATCAAAGAATTCGGTAATCAGACAACCCTCAGGCCAAGGGGTCTATTCTGGTACCCCCGGTTGGGTTGGGTTCCGTTGTTAATGTGCGGAACCCAACCCAACTCAACCGGGGGTATCAGAATAGACCCCCAAATCGATGCATCACATAGGAGATGAAAATCACTCTCAAAAACCTCAACATGAAAGGAAGCATACGACTGGAATTTAGTCCTAATTCTACGGCACAAAAGATAATTGAGTTTTAAAGGATTCAAAAACTGAGATACCTCATAAACAGTAGTATCAGGACTAACGGGTCTATTCTTGTACCCCCGATTGGGTTGGGAGTTGGGTTGGGTTCCGCACGTTAACAACCCCTAAGTCTTGATGGAAAAATCGTTTTTCTTTACCACACTTTTTCTTTTTACACGCTTTTTCACACATCGTTTACTTTTACTTACCCACACTTTTAATGACGATATCTTACTGGCGCCATTTATGCCCAACTTCGAGTCGGATTTGACTCCTTTTACAGCACTAGAGCCAGTGGCGGTTTTCCGCACAGGCGTTACAGGCGCTCGCCTCGTGCCTTTAAAATTCAGGGGGCCTCAAAATCCATTCGACGTACACAGCAATGCAAATTGATGGTGAATTAGTGACATTCGGTTGGGGTATCAAAACCTATTGGACGTAAATTGTAGTTATATCGACGGCGAAGGCGCGACATTGAGTAAGGGCAGGGGCGTTGTGCATCGACGGTAACGGTAGGGGGCCTCAAAACCTATTCTAAGCACATCGTAGGGCTAAGCCGATGGGGAAGTTGAGACATTGGGTAGAGAGAGGGGGCCTCAGGTCAGTTTTGCGCCTGTGGCCTCATATTGACAAAATCCGCCACTGACTAGAGCTATTCCGTACCGCAGAAGCATATATTTTAACCTCAGGTTTCAAATTTGCTTTCACAAGCTCTTCAGGTAAGTTAGGTTCCTGAAGCTCGGGCTGTCTGGCAATACCTTCAGGGCCCATCTGTTTAGAAATGCGGTCAACTTGTATTAATGACAATACGGAAGAATGAGAACTCACATTTCTGGTCAATAAATATCTCCATAATGTTGTTTGGCTGATCAGCACCATTTTCCTGGACAGAAGCCATCTTGAACACTGCATCTACATACAACATTAAAATATCAGCTTTTAAATCATTAGAAGCATCATTTTGCATCTAACTGGCGACTTTTTCTCAGTTACACATTACTAAAAATACTATACAAATTTTCCGATTTATCAGAAAAATCCTAACTTTCGCTTCCCCATCCAAAACATCGGAGCTCATGATTCAGCAGCTTTGTTGCCAAAGGAGATAGTCAGAGGGGTCTATTCTGGTACCCCCGGTTGGGCTGGGTTCCGTTGTTAACGTGCGGAACCCAACCCAACTCCCAACCGGGGGTATCAGAATAGACCCCATAGTCAAGCTTGAATAACTCGATTTTTAGTGAGTGATTTCTTTCAGAGGAGTAACTTAAAGCTCTCTGAAATTATTATTTCGTTCGCTTGCGTTTCTTTCTTACTTACTTTACAAAAAGAGAGACAGGCTCGATAGTCTCTACGGGGCAGTGGCGAATCCAGGGGGGGGGGGCTATGGTGCTGCAGCCCTCCCAGAGCTAAAGCAGAATTCTTGATTTTATTCAAAATCACTACAACTGTTTATTCTTAATTTCCCTTTCTTAAAAAATAATTAAAACATGACAACATTGCTTTATGGCTTGACAGGCTCGAAATTTTCCTACTTTTCTAGTCATTCCATTTGTACTCGTAGCCTTGACACGGTCGAAAACATTTTTTGGCTACTTATTTCATTGTATTTCTATTAAATTATCGAAAGTGTTGTACTTCTCTTTATGATTCTTATTGTCAGGTGAGTAAAGTCTGTAAAGTTTAAGTGTTTTGATTTGCATAAGCCATGATGTGTGACATTCGTCACGACGATACAAAATTTTTAGGACCTCAGCCCCTCCCAGACCCAAATTCTGGATTCGCCACTGCTACGGGGTAATGGCAAGCACCCTACTGCCGTGGAGCGGTTTTTCTTTAATAGGCGGAAATTATACAGAACATTTTCATTTGCACATGGGTTACAGGAAAGAAATAAGTAAAATTTCTAAATATTATAAGGAATTCTTGCACATATTTTTCAATCTCAGAAAATTTTTATCTGTTTATTATTACAAGTATCAACATGCAAAAAATTGTTACAAAAATCGTCTGGTGGGTGCACGTGAATGCAGTCCAAAAGCAGTATAATAAAAATTAAAAATAAATGACTCTTTATTTGACGAATATTCCAGAAAAACAAAACGTTGCACAGGTAACAAAACTAAGCAGCACTTTTATGAATTCACGGTACTTTCAATAGCGCTCAATGTCATCAGCTTATGTCAGCTCAATGTCAATGCTCATCAGCTTAGAATGCTGACCAAACTCCAACTGACTCATCTTTGGTTAGAGTAGCTTGCTTTTATACTTTTTCCAACAGGAAGTGACGTCACATGGTAATCTCTAGAAGGTTCTTGATACTTCTCGCTCCTAGGACCACAACTCAGGAATTTTCTAGAAGATTCCTTTTGTCGCCAAGATTAGCATGTGAGGGAAACAACTTTACAACTTCGTAACAATAATGTATAATCGGTCTTCTATAAATGTAATTCAGAGAAAGCAGTGCCATATCAACTACAGGATCTGTCGATGATTAATTTTTAAGAGCGTGCAAATTCAAACGGAATAAAGGTATCTGCTGCTGATATGTAGCAGAATTAATAAGTAAAGCTGCATTTTCTTCAGCCATAAAACTCACTTATTATGAGAGGAAATGCTAACCGCTCTGCTTGAAGCTAACTATAAAATCAGCCAGAATGGTACAATATTTCAAATTGTACTCGACTTGGACCTCTCATCGCAGAAAATTCGAATGTACTTAGAGTTTGATTACTGTCTTTAGCTCAATTAATGAAATGGAAATGGACTATATTTCTTTATCATTTTATTGTTAAACTCAATATAGGTATATAAAAGAGAGACTGTGACCAAATTGCAATGCTTAATCGATATTCATTAAAACATTGGGGATAAAACGTTTATAAATCTATACGACTTTGCTTAATAGGAGATACAAATATAGCTGGAGCTGCTTGAAAAAAGTCTCGCTTGATAGGTAAATATTCCGTCTGCTGCTTAATAGAGGAGCACCCTTTTTTCGGCCCATCTGTCATTTTTGGGATTTCTAGGTCCCAAATTCTATAAAGTCAAAATGTGAGAGAAAATCCACTTACTTGACTTTCCGGGTTCTTACTGTATCTATTAATTGAGATAATCCAAAAGTATTATTCGAATAAATCCGGAGAGCATTCGGTATAATCTACAGTGTTTATTATTCTAGAGGACACACACATATAAATATGATGAAGGCATATATACAAATGTATTATTTACATTTCATATTACAACGTGCGCACTTCATGATTTTCGCTTCGAACACAAACAACCTTCGCTTTTTACATCTTTTAGCCAACTAACTTTCAGTTCAGGGAATCATGGAATTTCGTCCTGATGTCACCACTGCACATGTGCGCAAAAGGGTTACATCATATTGTGGTTTAGTCAAGGAATTCCAACAGTCATCGACTCTTAAGCAGCCCATTCATATGTCTTCCAAAATGGAAATTTTGTAACACGGAAAGGAAAAATCAAGCGTCAGGGTCGAAAACTTATGGAAAATAGCATCGCGGCTGGAAAAAGTCGGATTTCCAACCAAACCAAATCCCGGCAGTTCGTGCGCCGAATCTTTGGTAGGAACTTTTGAGAGGGTAGTCGGCACTTCAAACGATTTGACTAGATAGAGACCCTGCTACGAGAATAGCAAATCTGAAATCCGCGGAGTGGGGGAAGGAATGGGGGATCGAAGAGCAGCTGTAGAGGGGGAAAGAAGATCTCTCTCCCCTACTGCCAGCGCACTTTGGGACTTCAGATGAATGGACCTGTCTGATTTTTCGACTTGAATGGGTGAAAAAAAACAGTGTTGGGACAAATGGATGGAATGGAGTACAGATAAATTGCCGGCTTTAAGCGGGTCATTCACAGCTGTTCCAATCGGGAATTTTTGGAACACGGGAAGGAAAAACCTATCGTCAAGGTCGAAAACCTATGAAATTTAGAGCAAATGGATTGAAAGTGGTGGAATTCAAAAGAACTTAAAGCTGGGCATTCACTTGAAAGCTAGCTATGCCATTTCTTCTAAACCCATTTTCCCCCACCCATTTTAATCGAAAAATTACGCACGACATTCACATAGTCTCCAAAGTGCGCCACTGTAGCTCGTCGATTCCCCTCTATTCCTCCCCCACACTCGGCGGATTTCCGATTTTCTAGCCTCGTCGCGAGGTCTCAATCTAGTCAGATCCTTTGATGTGCCGCTAGCCTCGCATCGGGGTCTCAAATTGGAATCGGCGCATGAAGTTTTGGATTTTTAATTCGTTTGAATTCCATCGTTTCTAATAATTTGTTCCATATTTCATAGGTTTTCGACCTTGACGATTGCTTTTTTCTTCTCGCGTTCCATGTGACATGTGAATGGGCGGCTTAAAACTGCATCCGCCGATTCCAATTCGGACCTCGATGCGAGGGTAGCGGGAGAAGAAAGGATCTGTCTACACTGGGACCTCGCGTCGAGGCTAGAAATGAAACTCGAAATTCCCCATGGGGGGGGGAGGAATGAAGGTTGGGAGGAATTCTGCGACTTTGAACCTTATCTCAAAACAAATTTTGGAACATCCACGAATGCTTTCCTAATTTTTCGACTAAAATGGGTGGGGAAAAAATCGGTCTTGGGACAAATGACATAGCTTAGTCTTCAAGTGAATGCCCAGCTTTACCTAGGACTGAGGGGGTTGTTCTTTTCGCCATGGGGATTGGCGCTGCAAGCGAGATTAAACAGATGCCTTCTGCCTAAATTTCTGATAATAAGTTTTATAGTTGCAGACTTTCTGAAAAGTTATTGAAAAAGAACAGTTGGTGACGTTTCGAAATAAAACATACCCCGAATATGAATGTGCTATTAACAGCAAAAAAATTAATTACGGAAATTTTTGCTATAATTACAATGGTCTCTCCACAATCCGGCACTCGGCTAAATCGGTCCCTAGAGTAGTCCAGCCTTTTTGAGAAGGGAGACAGGACAGTGTGAAAGGAAAAAACAAGGCACCGTATGTCAACGACTTTTGCTACGACGTAAACTACAAGCTGCTGCTTAGATTTTGCAGCATTTATCATATATAGCATAATTTTTTGTATAATTTTGTGCAATCAGCACAGCTTTTGCTATTAAAATGCGTTCTTTAGCGAATCTCCACTTGTCCGGAGCTTTCATTAATCTGGTAGTCCACTGATCTGATATCTGCCGGATTACTGACAGTCTACTACACTTTTTTATTGCCTATTCAGATTACTGTTCCTAGCGGAATGTAAACTGAAGTCAGAAAATTCTAATGGCATTTATTTATAATTTTTACTTTTTCTTTTATTTGTTTTTATTTTTTATTCATTTATTTATTTACATTTTGAATCCAAGTAGGGTGGCACTAATTTTGTGGGCAAGCGCTTAAAGAAACTTATAGAAGTAACGTATTGGTAATTAAAAGAACAAAAAAAAAATGATTCGTTATGTTCAAGAGACGGAACTAATTTGAATTTGCAGCCCGAGTGCTGCCGAATAAATCAATTTGGTGATTGCTTAAACTGAAGGCTTACTATGTCGAATGCTCGGGTTGGCTGTTTATAACAAAACAAGGAACTCGTGTATAACCTCGACCATCAACTTTATAAAAATTGAACCCTTGTTTCGAATTTGATATTAGTTTTATCCATCGTTAGATGTTTGTTTGTTTGCTTTTTCCGGAAATTTACGCTTTCTATACTTAATCGCAGCAATTTCAAGTGTGCCAATGGACGAATTTTCTGCTTTGTTAATCCTTTGTATCTCGTACTTACGGTGCACGAATTCGATTTCCGGTACAATGCTTTGTCAATGGAGATCTCCACATTATCAGTACTCTATTTCAAGACGTTAATGAGCTTTCATAGTCTTCTTTTTCGATTATTACAGACATAAAGAAATTAAATTTGATGTGTTTTTTCTGTAACTTTTGACGTTCATATAAAACACAAGCTGTTTTAACGCAATGGATGCCATAATTCCTTGTTATAAGCTCTTTGCGGTAACCTAAGTTAGAAATCACTTTAGTTGCTGTTGTTTTATTCCATTTTCAGCTCGAATCAGATGCTTTTTTGTAATTATCGCTTATAGAAACTAATACCTAAAAAGATTTGGTAAATAAAGAGGACAAAAATACTTTACTCTTTTTTAAACACATTTATTTGACTTGTTTCTCGTTTGTAAAGATGAAATTTGCGATCTGTTTTTCACGCAGTGCTAAAATTTTAAAATATTATAGACTTGTAGTGGCTGAATTATA
>BGPR01021140.1:0-19593 GCA_013235015.1 Araneus ventricosus
CATCCAGTGTCATGACCATAATTATATTTCCAATAAGGATAAAAAAAAGCATTGCATGCTTTAACACGGTCAATAGATTTAAGAAAGTCTTCGGAAAGGTAAGGAGTTGTGTTGATTCCTTCAACACATACTTTGGGCTCTGTGAACTATTTCCTTGTTTTACTCTGCCATACACGATTTAAAAAAACGTTTTTTTTTCACTTAATTAAACAACCAATTACTTTGTATGCTGTTATTAATCACCTGGAATGTAAAAACTGGGTATGATCTCGGATAATCAAAATTTCATTAAATTTTGCCTCTTTTATGGCAGCTACAATATTTGGAAGATATCATTGATCCTTATGTTAGCTTCTCTATTGACATTCATAAGACTTCTTTTAAAACAAAACAACATTTATTAAGCACAACCATTACACTTCGTAACTGCGTACAACGTAACTTCGTTCAATCGTACCGTTCTCATCACTTCTCGTAATCGTCTCTCTCTCGACTATTTCTAAAAATCAAATTCAAAGTAGCGCAACATCTTACTGTTGCCACTTACCAGATATCATACACTGATATACAATAATTATGTTGCAGTCATGCTTTTGTCAGGCATAATATTAAATACGCTTACACTTACTTAGCGCTTTTTCATCAAAATCGGAGTTAGGTTCGTTATTTTCGAGTTTTTCCAAGAATCAGACTTCAACTATCATTTAGTGAGAAGAAAGACTAAAATTCCACGCAAGAAATTTAAGAGTATAATGATGTCTGAATAGCCAAAGTGTTTCCTTAAAAATATTCTGTTAATTTTTTTGTTATTTTCTGAGTTTTTGCCATTCATTCTTAAGTAACAAATGATATTGTAATGTTGGAGCTTAGTTTTGCATTGTTTTACAATAAGCAAAGAAAATAAATAAATTTGATTTTTTTTAGACCTAAATAACCATTTGCTATGCTTATACATAAATCTAATGTATTTCATAGAGAAAATGATGTGTAAAAATTAAGGTGTTGATTAGGAACTAAATGTTGCGCATTGAAGTAATTTCACATATTTTTGTCAACCTTAAAGACAACGTGCCACCGGAAATTATGGACCGATCTTCATAAAATAAACTGTATTACTCTTAAGAAGATCAGTACATAGCAGCTAATTATAAAATAAATAGATAAAGAAAAATGTAAAAAAAATTAATTTTCAGAAACAGTCGTTTTTTGTCAATTTTAAAGATTTTCAGAGACCAATGCGCGAGCGGAAGATATCAAACAATTTCTTTCCTTTTTTTCCTCGTTTATTTTCTCAGTCATTCGCAACTTTTCTGCGATATAATGACGTGTGAAAAAAATTTTGATTTTTTTTGGCCCACCCTATTTTTCCACCCTCTGTTTGAAATTTCCACCCATATTTCTTAGTTTATTTCTTTAATATGTCAAGGAACCATAATAGAGATAAATGGAGATTATAAAATGACAGATAAAATAAAAAAAGAATAAAATGTATTCGACATATCTCTACTAATAATAAAGGAGAATGTGTGTGTGTCTGTTTGTTGGCGCTCTACAGAGCAGACCTAGAGATACGAAATGTGGTACAAACATACTTTGAAGGGTGGGAATGTTCACTTTGGAGACTTTTTTTGAAATTTTAATTATAATTTTTAATTAATTAAAAATGAAGTTAAATTTTGGCGTTTTCCTTAATAACTTCCAAAAATGTTATAGCACAAAAATCAATTTTACACCATCTGAAAGTGCAACAAATTATCTTTTCAATGGTGGCTGCTGTACAATGTTTTCTCTAATTTTAATAAATTTTTAAAACTATTTGTTGCAAAATTTAGAACAATATTTTTCATTGTTGCAACGCAATTCAAAGCGTTTTCAATAGTTAAACAAATATTTATTTGCAAGTTTCTCTTTCATTATTGAAAGCAAAGGTGATATCTTAATTTGTAATGATGTTATAATCAGCATATTTTCATCCTGCTAATATGCTTATGAAGTAAAATATGCCGAGCCATTTTAAAGTTAAAATCAAATGCATATTTTGCGAGAGGAATAAGAGAGTGAAGTTCATGCCGACAACGTGTAGTTGGGTGCTACATGACACAAACAGTTACTTGAGTCCATTAGAGACTGTCAAGCAGACAACGAACAGAGCAAGGCTACTGAAACAACGTGGGTTAAATGTGTATCATAATTTGAAATTTAAAATTACATTGTTAAACCCTTAAGTCTGGCGCTCGTCATATTGACGAGCATCAAATGATCGCATTTTTAGGCTTACAAACTAAAATTTAATCATTAATTAGTTTCATAATTTGACACAAAAATTACGTAGAATCCACAAGAATCTCAAGTATTCTATGCCTTCTTATATGAATGAAAGCGACATACCCTTTCCAAAAGAGGAGGGGTCATCTTATTAGATAGCAAAAAAATGCGATCCTTAAGGGGTTAAGGAAACCATGAATATTAAACTATATATAAGAGATTCAATTGCAATTGTATTCCCGGCGAACAAGCTGGTCGCCGAAGGGGGCTAGTGTAGAACAAACTAGCATCTCCCACGAAGGGACTCCAATGTTTCGTCGATCGTTAATTGGTCACCTACTGTAAAAAATTCCTTTTAGTTTTCGTTGAAAGAGTCGAAAAATCATCTCACTGTACCTAATTTATCAGTTTTTCTGTGTGTGTCCCTTATTCAGGAGGCACAATAAATTTCCATTAAGTACTTGGAGCGGAGACGTACTGAGTTCGCCGGTGTGACGCGAGCACAAAGAAAGGCTTAGAATGGAATGTGGAACTAAGACTGAAAGTATCAGTTAGACTCATTACACTCGGGGGATGTTGATATTTCGTTAGAGCGGGGTGAGAAGAGCGTTCAGGAAAGAACAGTCGAAAATTCACAGCAAGAAAAAATTCATTGGCTTACTTCGTACGCCAGCCCCTCCTACTAAGAGTAAATGATGGACTATTCGCCTTAACTACGCAATTACCAGAATTCCATCCAGATAGACCTTAAATTAAATGAAACAATTATTATTGTAATAATTAATCAATCAATGAAATGACGACTCCTTCGGAGTCGGTAATGAAGAAATTCTGCAACACAACAACGCTAAAACAAATCATTCACGACAACTACGCGCCACGCCAAAACCGAACGCGAATGTGGAAATCTGCCAGAATTGGCGTAGAGTGGAAGGTTCAATATTCAACCCTTCCGAATTTTCATCACTCCACGCTATTTGGAATGGGCTCTGCCCATAGGTATTTTTGGAAATCAGGCGGCGAATAGATACTTCGAAGGGGAGGGGAGAGGTATGGTGTGCATGCTATGGTATGCTCTAGAGAAATGTTCATCGCGAGGGTTGGAGTGACCGGCAGTGGATCGATTTTCGTGGCATGGAATGGTCGTGAATAGCCGACATGCTGAGAATTGTAACAGAGCCGGCGATGCTGTGGCTTCTGAAATGGGAACCGAGTAGTTTAATTTAACTTAGATAAAAACAGCTAATGGCTTTATTAGTCGCAGAAATCTAGTAAAGTGAGTGTGATAAATTTGCTTTTTTTTTAAGAATGCAAATGAAGTAGGAGAATTTGTTAACGTGATCCCTTGGCATTTCAAATGGGAACCTGGCAGACAATTCTAAACCATTAGATAATTTCCTTCGGTTTTGCTGCCAACAGGAGCGGGAACGTAAAGGATTCTAAGAATATTAGCAGCGAACAGATACAGCAAAACCGAAAAAAGAAACAGGGAAAGAAACTATGAATATCAGCCATGCTACGAATGGTTCATGTAGCGTAATGATGTACTACTTCAATTATTGTTCTCTCGTAGCTTCATCAATCTTCTAATCTAACAAAAAGTACAATCGAAGTGAAACCAAACGACATGGAGAAAGAAAGTTATGTTCAAAAAATTAACTGCACGTGAGAGAAAATAAAATAAATAAATAAATCGAAATTCTGCTTAAAGGAGTATTTTAAGTTAACGTTTTGTTATTTGAAAACTAACCATCTTTGGCAACCATCTAGTTCAAAGGGAGTACTAGTTATTTTCAAATTCAATTACATTTTTATGCATGCAAATAGATATTCTCGATTACCCGAAAAAGCATTTTCAAACATCGAATTGTGATAGACTATGCACAACATACAAAGCGTGTATCGCATCAAACGGCAAGTCCTTTGAATGTTTACATAAACTTTTACAATGGATTGTTATTGGTAAAACGTCCTGCATGCCATTATTGTATTTCTAATACTGCGTCCGACTTTAAATGTTGCTATACATACAACTGAGTTGTTAAGCTATTGTAAATGAGTATTCCCAGATAGCAATTTTAGTTTGCAGCAAAGTTGCAGAAATATTACTCTGTAAACCTACAAGCTTGCAGAAAGTTTGACTCGGCAAGAGTTCAAGCCTGAAACAAGTTATTGCAAACGAGTTAGTCACACCGCGTCGAACTTGCAGCAACCTTGTTGCCTCAAACTCATTGCAAACTAAAGCAAAAACAGAGTACGCAGACAAACCTCGGATTCGAACACCAGAGGACCCACTTCATAGCCAGTCGCTTTAGCCACTCAGCCAGCGGAACTTTGATAGGAGACAATAGATTGCACTAATAGATCGTGCATCTACACGTTTTATTTTAAACTGTGTTCTTGATTTCCTTAATTTTTTTTTAAAATTTGAGTTGAGAATATGATTTGAAGTCAAAGAGAGAGCGATTTTCGCTAATAATTACGTTTTGCTAGAACAATAAATTATGAAATTAGGGTTCAAAAGTAATTACTTTTAAAAATATGGGACAAAATGTAAGTTATTATTTTTCAACAAGCATTGACTGCTTTTTAGGTTTAGTTTTGTTTATGAACGTTAAAGTTTCAACATTAAGAAAAAGGCGATACATAGTCTTCTTTAAAGAGCGAGTTCTATATTTAGTAAAAAGATGGAGAATTTTTCGAATTTTTTTTTAATAAAAAGACAGAAATTATCATTGATTTATTGAATTAATAAAAAGAAGGACTGTCTAGGAGATGCTATTAAAAATCGGATGATTTTAAAGCAGAAACAAAGATCAAAACCAGATATATACAACTGTATCCAGGTCGTGGTGTGTAAGTGTGTCATGTCAACTTCACAGCAAACTTGTTTTGCAAGTGGGTTGGTGGATTATGCATTGTTACAAAGCAGGAAGTTTGCTGCAAATTTTCCGCATCAAGTTTGTCATGACAAGCTAATATCAAGAAAAATCACACTTGCAGCAAGTGTACATGCTATCTGTGCTCTATTATATCTTTGTTGTGCATTTATCTGATGCATTCTTTTCTTTTACTTAATTCATTGACAAAAAGGGCCATGAACTTTTGACATGTTCCAATGCAAAAGTGTCTAGTTTGTTCATAACTGATCTATTCTTAAAGTTTTTAAACAGGCTTTTTGTACATTCTATAAACATGTTCTCTAACATCTGTTTCAAAATCAATTTGATAAAATACTTTTACAAAAAAGGAATTGAAATTGCTTTTTCTACGACAATTCTGGTTTTCGAGCTATTCTTTGATAGCATAAAATCTATAAGCGTTTCCATGGCGAAGTGAAAACAATTTTACTGAAAGCTTCAAAAAAGTAAAATAAATCCAAGAAATTAGCAAATATAACTTCATTCTAATGATCAGTATAATTCCTTACGCTCGAACATTTCTTCTCAAATCGTAGACATGGATGATCGAATTTGATTTATTTACCTAAGAACTATCTCGAAGATGATGTTGATGCATTAGTAAATTATTCATAATTAGTAATTTATTAAGGAAATAGAAAAAATTGCTTTGTTGCCACTGTCTATACTTCATGTCTCTAGAAGAATAAAGGAAAGGAAATTTCAAAGGATTTTTTTTCGCACTGAGGATGATTGAATTCGAATAAGTATTATCATGATGCTTGTTTTCATGAGTTTTGCGTAATTCCTCAGAGAGTTCCTTCTTTTAACGCAGAACATTTTGAGTAACACTTGAATTTTTCTTCTAATTTTAAAATTTAGTATAGTTTATGTTAGTATATGTTATTATATTATAGTATTTTTTTTTAATAGTTATCTGTATTCTGCCAACAATATGAATTAAAGAGCAAATATCATGAAAAACCGAAGGAGATTGTCAGTAGGAAGAACAGATACGAAGTTAAGACAATACTTCATAATCTTCTAATGCACATAATAGCAAAAGTTAAAGCAGCAATGACCGACAATGTGGCTCCCGAAGACTTTTTGCTGAAAGATTTTAACTTGGTCTTTGTTTTCTTTCAAACTTTTGGTATTTATTAAGAAATAACATTTATAAGGGACAACGTAACTTAATGCAACATAAAATGCTGCTACAATTGAAATGGAGTACGTGCACAAAATATTTTGTACACTGTAAAAAAAATCCCGTAAAATTTACGGTTTTAAATTGGCAGCTGGGTTGGTTGTGCAAAACCGTAAAAGTTACGAAGTAAATCCGTAGGCACAACGGTTTTTTACCATACAGGAACAAGTTTTTCCCGTAAAAGTTACGAAGTAAATCCGTAGTTACAACGGTTTTTTACCGTATGAAATTAAGTTTTCTCCGTAAAAATTAAGTCGTCGAAGTAAGTGACGTCATCGACTGAGTTGAGTTGTTTTTCTCCTTCTGTTCGAGTTGAGTTGAAATGTGCTGATGTGTATAATCAATTAGGAATATTAATTAATCAAGGCTTAATTATTAATTTCAATTAGTTTAATTAATATAATTCTTAATTGAACTTACTTGGACAATTTCGATGCAAGATGGTGACAAAACTTCCAACTCCGCCGAGCCGGGGATCGAAACCACGATCATAGAAATAAAGGGCAGTCGCTCTAACCACTAGACCATCGGAGACTTCATAAAATGAAGCAAAAATAATCTATTTGAGTTTTAAAGTCACTATAGCTCTAGTGGCGCCACCTAGTGGTGTAAAAATCAACTATTGCGAGAACACGTGTTTTAAGCTTTCATGAGTGACAACAGGTTACTGCAACATGTGTAAACAATAGCGGAGATGGAACCATATTAAAAACGTGAAATGAATGCAATAAAATTACATTTAAGAAAAGGGAAAGTTATCGTACGAAAAGCAATACCGCATGACGAAAAATAGAATTTGAATTGAGGGTTTTAAACCGTGAAATATACGGAAAATGTCCGGGAAAAAACGGATATCTTTTACAGTGTAGTTAGCATGTTATTCGGACAGTTCTTCGGGGGAATATTATTTTTCTTATTTTTACAAAAGGAAAGAGATATATATATATACAATTTATTATAATATTCTCAATTATTATTCTTTTTTCATTAATGATCAAAAGACGTACGGCAATTCTGACAATGGCTGAAGACCTTAATCAAACATTCAGAATCTTTCCAAAACTTAAATGTCATAAAACTAAAAACTTTTTTCAAGTACTTTTACCTTTTTTAGGCCCTGCTTTGCGCTGTTAATACTTCACTCTTTTTGATGGAGTTTAATGGAACCGAAATTCGAGACGTATTAAACAAAGCATATGGAGTGATGAAACTAAGTCAAACCAAATCTTTGTACTTTTCTTGGTTTCTTAGAATTTCAGGTGGAATTTACTATTGCATTTTAAGTTCAATTTCGTTCCAGTTTATAAACAACTACTGTCTTGCAGATACATAAAACTCCTTTGTAAGCGCTTACTGGAAGAAACAAATTTTAATTGCTCGTTAGAAAAAATGTAGGATTTGCTTCTGATATATGGAAGAATAGAGAATCACATAATGTATATGGATAGAAAATTTTCAGTTCTCGCATTTCATGCTATTATCATCAACTTGATGACAGTATTCTGGAGTGTATATAAAGCTGTGTACGATGAATATTTATCTCTCAAACACACTCTGATCCTGATGATTTTATGAATCTTTTGTTTATTGCTTCAGATTTGTCTGATGATCTATGGTTGCCTAACAAATGAATTAACATATGAAGCTCGAAATGCTGTTCAAAGTTTCCCGTATCATTATTTTACACACAAGCAGAAACTGAAACTTCTACTTAAAAGGGATAATTTGCCCAAGAGCAGTTTAACTCTATGAAAAGTGTGAGATTACAAAAATTGCAACTACATCATTTTTCGGCTTCGCCAATATTTTTAAATATTTAAATCTTCGCCACCAAAGTTTATTTAGTATCTTGTGGCATTTCTGGCAACTTTTGAAATTTAAACAATAATTTTTAACAGTTTGATTAAATATCTAAATTTTTCTTAATTATTTACTCAGTTATCAACTTAAATATTAATTGCCTTAACTTTTTATGTCTTTTCATTTAATGTTAAGTTCAAGTTTATTAAATTATAAATCAAATTAATTTAACGGAACTATTTGCCCGCCATCTTGTTGCGCGTATGAATTTTTGTGTAAAAAGGTTTAAGCGTTGCCTGACTGAAAGATTCCTTTGCTTAATTTTTGAAATTTAACGAGTCGAGACTTGCTCGAAGTGGTTGCACTTGCGGGCTCCTGGAGGCCTTTGGGCTTTCAGGGAGCTTGTCCCTGCTGTATTTTCAGTTTAAAAGAAGAAAGAAATGGTACGTTTTTAGTATTATTTCTCCATTACAGTATGCAAGATAGAAAACTGCTGATTTCTCAATAGCGCAAATCGGATACTTTCTGATCTGAAGCTGAACAGAATAAGTTTGCAAAAGTAAATAAAATATGTTGTGCCATTTTGAAAAGTGAATAGCAGTAATTTCATTTCTGTGTATAAAGTTCTTAGGAATGAAAGAACACCATTTCTCAACACTTTTTATTTTCGAATCGCTTGTGTTATGCTTCTAAGTTTGCTTTTGTGTGTTTTCATCTTTACAAATTCCGTTGTTTAAGAACGTGTGATGCCTCTTGTGAAAATTTATCCTACAAGTTATATGTGCTCAAATGAGTTTCCAAGTCTACAGTAAATCTGGGAAAAGTTAGTTTTCCATACTAAAATTGTCTGCAAGTGATGATGCTATACCTTGAGGTGTGTTGCTTCAACTGATTCAAGAAATTTTTCTTTTTGTGTCAACGAACATTATGTTCACATATCAAATAATTTCTGTACATTCCAAGGTACATGATTACAAGTCTGGTTTAACTCTCATGCAGTACAAATGCAACTCATAATGGTCATTGTGAAGGGGTATATTTTTTTACATTTGCTAATTTGTTTAAGATTTTGCTAAAATATATATGCATATATATCATTGTTAATTACAAAATGTCTTTTGAGTTGCGCATCTCTAAAATTTTGTTATTTCTATTTTTTTAACTTAAAATGTTGTTGGCGGTAACATTCTACAATAAAAATTGTTAAATAAAAAAAGTTTTAAATTTAAAATTCTGATTCTGTTTTAATCTCTTTAATTATTTTCACAATTGCAATTGTACTAAATATGTTTTCAGCTCTTCCTGCTTCTTCGGCCAATTATATTTTTTTAGGTAACTGTTAAGGTAGGTACTTACTCAATTAAGTATTGCAAAATTGCATATTATTGTATACATGTTTCAGCACCCAGTATTGGTTTAATAATTGATATATAAATCTAAATTTTAACCTTTGGCACCAACCAAGAATTAACTTTTATAAACATCGATATTTAACAGAAAGTATACGTTCTGAACAGGTCATTAATAATTACGTCCCTAGGAACTTTATTAACCTACGAAATTTTATTAGCTACTTTGGGAAAGTAGCAGCCGCTTAATATATTGTTATTATTATTTGAATAATTTTTGAAAATAAATTATTTGCACTTGAAGACAATTTTTCATAGTTATTCAGTCGAATGATATGAATTTTATGATAGTCTAATGATATATTTATTTATTCTTTTCACTGGCATGATGGTAGAAGTAGAAAGTACTCTAAGAATTATTGCAACCTGTGACAAATCTGCACCTCGGCTAGCTATTATTTTAGCAGCCTAAAAAGTGTTCTCTCAGAATCATATATCTCCACAAATATTTGACTCTATTATCATCAGTGTATCATAGAACATGAAGCAAAGAGAAAAATTACTCTCTAATATTTAGGACATACCCGTGCAGTAGGTTACAAAGCCCAGCTTATAAAAAAGTACGAGAGGTGTTTTTTAAGTATGTACCGTTTTGGAATTAAAAAGACACAAGTATAATTTTATTAACAATTTATTTTTAAATGAAGGCCTGTACTTTCATCTACTTTTCAACACAATTTCCACCAATACTAAGACATTTTTTCTATCGTACTACCAGCTATTGAATTCCATCATAGAAATCTACCGCCTGCCCAGCATGAGCACAATTTAAATTATGTAAGTGTTCTGTCACAATTCTATAAAGATTGCTTCTTCAAAATTGAGGAAACTCATTAGATGAAGATGAAATCGTAAAGCGTCTGTTCTCTCCAACTTTCCCATTAACTTTCTGCGCTAAGTCTTCAATAATGATAGAAGGTCGCCCACTTCGTTCCGCTTCATGAACATTCGTGCGGCCGTCTTTAAATGTTCTAATTCATTTTCTTGCCATTCCTTCTCTCATACTGTTTTCTCCATACACTTCACTGATCTGCGGATGAATTTCATCCGTTTTCACATCTTTTGCATTAAGAAAACGAATGAAAAAAGCGTATTTCACAGTCGGCGTGATTTTTAATTGACTGAAGTATTTTAAATACTCACAAATAGAAATAAACACTGTCGAATTCTTCCGTAATGGCATCTGTGGCTAGCCAACAAATGAAATTTATGAAGAATTTACCCTCCGACTGCATATCCCGCGATTTCCGCTGGTTGGAAGTTCGTCTGTTTTCTGCTGCATCCTACTATTTTCTCAAGGTAATGGATTTACTTAGTACTTTTAAGACGTTGAATCATATACTAATAAAGCCGTGCATGTAGGGTAGACCGGGGCTAGTTGGGCCGTTTTTTCTTCTAAGAATTTTTTAAAAATTACAATTCAACATTGAAAATTTTTTTTAATGCAAAAACTATTAGTGTACCTTCAGGAAGAATTCACCATAATAACATTTCAAAATATTAACTATTAATATTAATTTTCAAGCTGAAACTGATACCAAGTCGCGTGGCCCAACCTGCCCCGACTGCGGGGTAAGTTGGGCCGCATCACGGGGTGAGTTGGGCCACATCACTTATTTAATATTCTGGTAAGGTAGAATTGAAGAAACATAAAAAAATTCTTATCACATTTTACTTTTCATTTCTTGCTAACGATAACACAAGATATCCTAAAGAAAATCTCTTTCATCCACCATTCCTTGATGAAGCCATAAAATTATAAAATTGTAAAATTATGTGAAGCAAAAAACCAAGAGATTGAAACTACGAAATTAATAAGTTTTATGTTGAAAACAGAATTAAATGACTGCATCGTCACAATTTTCATCATTACAGCTTCACTTCTAAAACAGCAGCTTTCATTGCTTAAGAAGAAGCATTCCCTCTATCCGATTTTCTAACATAATGACGAACCATCTTAGCAGGTAGTCCTGCAAGAGAAACAAAGTAGCATGTTGTGATTATCGCAAAAAATTCTTCCATATTATTATATTTAAGGCAGATAAATAATAATATTATTATTATAATAATATAAATTATAATAATATTTTAAAGAATAATATAAATAATATTAATTCAAAAAATAATATAAATAATAATATTAATTTAAATAACACAGTTAGGTTATAGATACAAGTCTGGTGCATTTTTACTCAACAAGAACTGAGATACAATTTTTAAATTCATCGTAAAATAATAACGGCGCATTTTGTTTTGCACTTTTTTAATGGAGATGGAATTAGCTTAGATTTTCTTAACAATTATCTTGCATTTTAAATTTGGTGCATATCCCATAAATTCAGATATATTTATATATCGCAGATAATGAAAAACAGTGTAGCAGCATCGTTTGACTTTACAGCAACATTGAATCATTATAGTTATTCGTAATAGACATGCCATATATTAATTCGGCGTAATCCCATCTCAAAATTAAAAGAACATTTTAAAATCTTTAAAAAATATTACTAAATCTGAACTTTAAATTCTATATGTATTTCAATTTAAAATATTTTAGCGTAATTATTGTCTTTTAATAACAATGGGATATTTGATATGATTTCAATTTGCAAATTTTGACCATCATCAATACTTTCTTCCTTTGAATATAGAAGAAATTAAAAAAGAATAATTATACATGAATTTGAGAGAACGGTTACATAAATGAATTGATTTCCAGACTTCATTCGTTACAATTAGACTTTGCAGATACTACGTGGCACGTTCGCTCGCCATTTCCACAGGATCAACATCTATGGGGCAAGTTGGGTAGCCGGCCGAACGTGCCCCATGCGAAGTGGCCCAACTTACCCCATGTCGCCATTTTTGTTTCCGATAGGTGTACGAATTTACTTTGAAAGTATTTAATTAAACAAATATGGCCTACAGTAACTATGAACAGTTATTGTTTAGAATATTATTTGTAAAAATGGAAATTGTAATATAAAAACATAGAAAAAGAAGATTATTTATAAGGAAGGAAAGTTATTCACCTTGGCAAAAATTTGAAAATTCCAGCTAGTTCGTTAGTAAACGCTGCTATTCCAATGAACTTTAAGAGGAAAGAAGGGAGGGGGGGATGACACATACTTGTCTGGAGTAACAGCGCTACATATCGGAAAATATTTAAAATAATCCGACTGACCCAACGTGCCCCTATGCCCAACTAGCCCCGGTCTACCCTAAATAGCAATTAGATTGGTTCAATGGTATCTGAACATGTTTTAAAATGTTGCATCTAAATAGTAATTCAATAAAATTATGCAGTCAGAGGGTTAAATGAAAACGATGAATAATGCAGAAGAAGTCCAGAATTTTCATCTTTACCCTAATATGGAAACGTCACTGCTGTGATACTTCAATGAAAACATGAAGTCAGTTCAACTCATGTTCTAAAATAGGTCCATTGGAGAGTATTGGCATATTTTATGAACACATCGATGGTGATGTACGACTCTCATTTTTTTCCCTTCTTCTTCAACATATCAAATAAATTTCCCCAAAGTCACTTATGGAGCAAAACTTGTCAAATATATTACGTTCATCACGTGTTGCTTTATCGTCATAATAGAGACCTGTGACTCGATATACGAGCCTCGTGATGGAATGAAAGTGCAATACCATTTTCCGCAATACTCCATATCGAAAAGAATTGCAGATGAAGGTGTTAATTCTTCTTTGCAGTGGTTTGTAAGTAAAGAATCATTAGTGCATTTAGTTCATCAACTGAAAGCATGCCAGAAAATACGGGTATTCGCTTTAGTCATGTGCAAATTATTTCTTCATTTGTAGGCGCTTTAACCTCACCTCATTTGCTATCTAGAGAAATAAAGCCGGAAGGTGTGTAGGCAATATTAGAAGGAATACCTCTCACAGCTAAAATTTGTGTGTTTCTGCTTGGATAGTTTTAATTCACCGTGACTCCACGTTTCCATTACAATGCTAAGAAGACAGAAAATAACGATATAGCTATGGCCTCGATTCTAGAATCAAAGACCCCGCAGTTCTGAACACGAGCTTTGACTGCTGAAGTAACGCATGTAATTTTAATGCTATTCGTACTGCAGAAATAATGTTTAGCAACGGATTCGGAAACCCTCCGAGCTTTTGCGCATCCGCCGGGCGAAGTTATTTCCATTAAAATAGGGGGAAAGTGAAGAATGGAAGGGTTATGTTTATATTTTACCGACCGTGATCAAACAAAAAACTCCGGAAATGCCCTCATATGACTCATTGCCTGACACCACTTCCCGCTGTAAAATCGTCCAAAAGTGTTAGTCTCGGAATCCTTTGCTGAACAGTACTTCAAAGGACTGCTTAAAGTGATTCCCATAAAATTTCTTTGCACAATCTTGAAAGCCGCCTGATGTCTAAACAATTGATGGGCTCTAAGTGCTGTATTGATCTTGTTCCTACGTCTGCTATCTTTTACAGTTCTGCATGCAAAAATGATTATTTCCAAAACACTTTTAAACTAACATATTTATTCATAAGAAATTAAATTGTTTTGTTTTAACGAAAATCAATCTCGTATCATCATTTATAATGAAACATTTATCTTATAAATGATGTATTCATCGCCTGGTGTATAAACAATTGATGAGGTCTTGGTGCTGTATTAATCTTGTTCCTAAGTCTGCTATCTCTTGCAGTTCTGCATGCAAAAATAATACAGTACAACCCCGGTTAACCGAACTAAAGGAAGGAAGACGTTTCGGATAACGATTTATTCAGAAAACCATGAACATCTATTAATATTTTGTATCTAATTACAGTATGTAATTCTGAAATATGTTGAGTATAAAACGAATTTAAAACTCTCTTTGTAGGCTACACTTATGTTCTTTATTAAAGTTAACCCTCTGTCAGGCGCAATATTCGCACTGGAGAGTTCGGGCTCGATGCTCCTGACAGGCACAGGTAAAGAATATCGTAATTTTTATCGTTAATTCACATTAATTGTAACTTTGGAATTCTAAAATTAACCATTGATCTGCTTGGAGAGGCTTAAAAGAAAAATGTTAGAAAATCGTTGGAAAAAAGTCTCGCCTTCGAGATTATTTCCTGTAGGAGTTTTTTGGATTTGCGATTTCAAAGGCATTTTGGATAACCCGAGTTCCTTTAACCTGGGTTTTACTGTATTTCCAAAACACTTTTAAATTAGCGCATATATTCATCAGAAATAAAATTGCTTTGTTTTAACGAAAAAGAATCTGTCATCATTTTAAATGATACATACATATATGAATAAAATATAGGTTTGGACATTCCTTGAAAAATTCAATACCTTTTAATTATAACGATAAAATATTTTTAACTTACATGTTAAGCGTGCTCCTTACTAGAGACGGAATGCTCTTGCCTTTCGGGTTTCTCGAACGAATCGAACACCTGACCACAGCAAAACCAGGCACTGCATTAGCTTTCAAATCTTTCCGTAAAACTATAACATTTTGCTCTGAAACGAGTTGTTTTTCAATCTTTAGTTTACAAACCAGAGGAAAACTCAAAAACTCTTTAGCAATCAAGCAAACTTCTCAGCACTGAATCAAACGAGAATTATTCATAATAAAACTAAATTTCCCTCCTTTTAATTTGGAATGTGAGTAGAGAAAAGAAACAACAACAAAAAGAAAAAACCTCTGCTCCAGACTAGACATAAATATGCCCAAAAGATCATATTATTTAGTTTTATTCATCGAAAACTCCTATTATACGGTAAAAATAAAGCCAAAATTATCCTCAAAAAGCGAATCGATCATTTGTAATTGCTGTAAAGTAAACAAAAAGAGAAGAACCAGGAATCACTTTCATTAAAAATAAAAATTTATGACCAGGAATTTATAAGCAATAAAAAGCAGTCTTGTGATGTAAAACGATTAAGATACAATAACGAACAATTAATCGGGTATTTTCACTGTTTTGTACAGATGGAATAATTTCATTTCTTTAATTCGAAACTGCGTGGGAAAGCGGAAAGTTTCGGTATCTGTCCCAATATGACGTAATGGGCGAAAAAACCTTCTGCACGTCGCGTGTGTGGTCCCTCCCTTGGTGAAACATCCTTCCGCTGACGGTGTGGAAGTTTCGAGAGGGATTGCCTGCTCTGTTGCAGATAAGATCATCGTCTTCTGACCAGGTTCAAATTCACGAGGTCCGTTCCGGAATAGTCCTCGTGTATCTTCAAAAAGGAACGTTCGTTTAATTAAACCAAATCATTCGGGTATCGTCTGAACTTAACCTTTTAATCAACTGAGGTAAAATATATCTCTAATACAAAACACATAATGAAGTATGTTTCTGGATTATAAATCTATTTATATAAATGAGGAAAGTATGTGTGTTTGCGGTTTGTTCGTTTTTTGGTTCTCTATGCACGTCAACACCGTTGGACTTATGACGACCAAATTTGGCACAGTGATGGATTAGCACAAGAGGGAGGAAACGCCGTAAAAATTATTTTAAAGTTCGAATTATATTTTTATTTATTTTATTAAACAACAAAAATTAAGCTATTTTCACACGTTTTTTGCCAATAACTTCTGAAATACTTATGGTACGAAAATTAATTTTACATCACCTTAAAGAGCAAAAAATTATCTTTTTAATGATATCAATTTAATTAAACAATTTTTTCTCTGACGGTAACTAACGTTTCAAAATTCATTTTAAACACCAATTCTAACAATGTGTTTATTGTTATAAAATCAAATGTATTGTTTCATCAAATCCTTTATTCACATGTTTTTACCCACTGTTAAATCTAAGAAAATATTGCTTTTTTTGGTCAAGGTGGACTTTTTACTTCCGCTGATATTTCGTAGCATGCACTTAACTTCCGTTTTTATTTCGGAGCATTTAATATGCACTCAAATATCCAATGATGTTATTTTAGTTACTACGAGATGTTTCGTTTAAATTTCACAAATTTTTGAATGATCCTAATCAGTGTGCAGATGCGTAGCAACAGGGGAGTAAGTGAAATGTCGCAGATGCCAGTTTCAGGGGCGGCATGGAGACAAAATATTACTGCATTTATGCTAGTTTTTAAAGAAAAATATGATTAGGGCGCTCGCTAAGCAAATGGCGACTGGGTTAAAAAAAATCATATTCCCTGGGCGCCACTTACTCACGCTGAGCCACTGACCATGTTTGTATCACTTTTTAAAGTCAAATGCAATAAGGAGCCGAAAACTCTCGTGTCCGGGGCGCCGTTTAAGCAAGCTAAGCCTTTTACGACAACCGGGGGGGGGGTGACGGGTAAAAAGCATAGCATGACCAGAGCGCCACTTACTCTCGCTGCGACACTGCCAGTATTAAGGTCATTAAAGGTTAACCGAGTCCCGTTCCTACAAAAGAGAGAAGACCTAGGAAGAAAAAGAAGGAATGATGCTTCCGCTCAGGTACAAAAACACCAAAAAGAAGAGAATGGGGCGGGCATAAAAAGCATGATATGATAAAAAGCATGCTATGTATTTCCGTTGTCTATGTAGCAACTGGTAGAGATGGAATTCAAAGTGTTTTCAGACTCGTGCGAAATGGTTCAATGTATGGAGACAAAAAGAAGAGATTAGTTTAGCTGCAGACGAGGGGTCAGAGACACAGGAGAGGGAAAAAGAAAATCAACGAAAAACGTTACAGTGAAATATTGTTTAATTAAGTTTAAAGTGTCGTAAGTACTTAGACTTGAAAATATTTATACCCCAAGCAGCGCCGGGTATATAAGCTAGTTATATTATTAATTAAGCAGTATAGTTTAATGTTTTCCATCCCAAAATAATTGCAATGAATGTATTAGAGAAGATAACAGTGAATACAGCGAACAAATTCGTATGGCTGGAATCCATATAAATTTCATAGAATTCAAATAATATAATCACCGATTCCGTACCATAATTCGTGATTCACAAAAGACAATAATCTCTCCGTTCAACTTCAGTTTTCCGATTTGCTGAATAATAATTTCGGATTCCTATTTTGAGATTGTTTTCGCTTATGTCTTCCGGGAACATTTTAAAATGAATCAGCCCTTTTTAAAATTATCGAATGAGCCAATGAAATGTAAAAACAAGCTTGAAGGCAAAGGTAGATTCCTTTACGTTAATGTTAAAAGTCATGAAATATTACATATTGATCAATACAGACATAGTCAATGACTTTATTGTTTCTACACATTGCAGTATTTACGCTGTGATTCTGTTTTCATGTCATTTGATTTTTTGATATATAAAGGTTTTATCATTCCATTTTTCATTCCAAAAAGTTATGATAGATTTATCGGTCAGTACATTGGTGATTTTTTTTATATCTCAACACATAATCATTCAACAGGTAGGAGTCATAAAGAAATAAACATCACAGCAGTTCAAATATCTCCTAGATAACATTATGCCAGCCTATCTGAAACAGTAGCAACAAATTGACTCTTGGCACGAATGAAGAAGGACTCTAGATTTAAAAATTAATTTATTTAATCGAGGTTACAATATAACTGTGCGAACATTACTTTGTCATATGGTAAAATCACATGACATGATACACTTAAACACTACTAAAATGGGCTCATTTAGAGAACTCCCTGGTTACAGAGATAATAGTCACTAAATTCTCAACATATAAGCTAATGTGTTAATTATTAAACATTGTGAGAGGCAAATTTAATACGTGTTGTTAAAGCATAGGAAATGAAAGCAGCCAATTTGAACAGTAAATTTAAATCTCCATCGACGGTTAAAACCAAATACTCAGGCAGGAAATCCCAAACAATTTTAAAGTTAAGGAGATATTTTTCAATAGCAAAAAGGATAAAGGGAACTCTTATTTAATTACTCTTATTTTTGGCTACTTTATATTGATTTTATTAAAAAAATCATGGTCCCGCCATGTTTAGTTAAATATCAAATTAAAGTATTCTGTCAGAAAACCTATTATCAAATTAACTATTAAAATTATTTAATTAATTAAAATTAACTGTCTACTTAATTAAAGTTAAAATATTAATTGTTACAAAACTCCACTAAAACCTTTTTTATGGCTTATACTATATGCCAGCAATCTTTATCTTATAATTATCTAATAATTATATTAATTTAAATAAAAGTCACTGTGGCTATGTATGTATGTTCCACATATCCTCATAAACCACTGGACTGATTTCAATCAAACTTTTTATTTAAGAAAAGAGAAAGGTCACCTTCAACTTTTCAACGCCTAAAAGATGCTTAAAATTTCACTTAATTAAAAATCAAGCAAGGTTTTTTTACGCAATGTCTTTCATTTCCATAAAAATTTGTTTCTCTCATTTTAATACTTTTTCAAAATTAATTTTAAACTGAATTCGTAGCATTATTCTTGTTGATCAAAAATAATACGAAGAACTGTTTCCAGAGGGAAGAATGCTAAAAGAAAATTTTAAAAGTAAACGATTTAAATTAATGAATAATTAAATAGTTAATTTAATTGTTTCAAAATATTCATTAAAACCTTTCATTGACTTTAGTAATTGTTAACAAAATTTGAAGTACCTATATAACAAATAATAACGTATGAAGAAAACGGATGTTTTTAAAAACTGTCTGGTTCAATTGATATTCTCATTTTAATTAAAGGCGTTTTAGATCAGAAAAGTAATTTGTGTATTATAATATTAATACAATAGTAATTTTTACATTAAAAATATTAAACATGAAAACATTTTAATCCGGAGCAAAGCCAGCTATATCAATTAACAGTTATAATTAACAAAATTTAACAAAGATATTAACTATAAATTAATTAGTCATAAATTAATTATATATTATACCGTATAAAAAGTGAATGTGAATGCGGTTGATGGGAACTCATAACTTCTAAATAATTCTTGCTGTAAAAAAACTTTCAATATAAAAGTAGTTTCTTATGATATGGTGATAATTACCCTAATTGAAATTTTCTTTCTATCTTCAATCTTAACGAAGCTATGGGGAAATGATAA